>JAMZAV010004818.1:0-47385 GCA_024449915.1 Sweltsa coloradensis
GAAGGAGAAAAGAAAAAGAAAAAAAAATAATTAAAATGTTAATAAGGTTAACATTTGGGAAAGGGGTACTTGACGTAAGTCCGTACATTATGTTAGCTCCGGTTTTTAACCGAGTTTGTATGAAATACATCCAATAAAATAATAATAATAATAATAATAATAATAATAATAATAATAATAATAATAATAATAATAGTTATAATACAAACTTATTTACGGGATAGTTTTACTATTTTAATGTTAATTTCCAATACACAAAACAAATCTGTAAAAACATTATCAAATTGCTATCATTAGTTGGAATTTGATCGCTTTCTACTTAATCAACGAATAAGAAAAGTTATTCATTACAAATAAGCTAACTAAAGCAAATATCGTTATTTCGGTACAATAACTCCTATAATATGTGTATAATGTACATGTCAATGGGTTTAAACTAATAAACAAGTTCTTATCACAGAACTGTTTTTCAATGAGTGACATAAATTTAAAACCGACCAAAAGCTAGCCAACCCTGTAGGCGCCGACACCGTCGACGAGCGAAACGGTGCCGATCAATCAAGCTGGCACGATTCCACCCCCGCGGACAGCACCAAAATCAATATGGCTGAGTTGGAACAATCTAAGAATGTTTTAAATGTCCCTCGTTTCTACGACGGCCCCAAAATTCACCGTAAACAACTTCCAAATCATTAGTTGTTAAAAACCTCTTCCTCTAGCGAGAATCGAACCCCGGACCTACTGCATTGGAAGTAGATACGCTAACCACAAGACCAATGAACCAACACTTCACTCTAATCTAAGGAACATGAGAGGCCTCTTTGTAGGATTCTTACTCTGCGGTTGGACCGGGAAATTGGGGCGCTATTCAAACTAATAAGGGCGTCAACGAAATTATGAATCAGAGTTACATAGGAGGACAATAAAGTATTAAAACACTTTCAATATTACCTACATAAGTATTCACAAAATATTTTTAAAGGGCCTATAATTCATTACTTACAAATCACAATTCATCAATATTTTTTTTTTTGGCCCTTAATAAGGATCAGGATAACTATTTGTTTTTTTCGCACGTAGGCCCTACATTGTTAAAGGATATAATTGGATGAGCGAAGCGAAGACTTAAATTTCACTGAACCCTAAAAAAATTTAGCTCGGATGTTTTTTTTGTTGTTTGTTTGTTTGTTTGTTTGTTTTTTTTGTCTGTTTGTTAACTCTCTACCAGGCAAACGGCATACCCGATCTTTGTGAAAAAATTGGGGGGGACCTTCAAAATCTCTGAAACTTAGAGTTGTATTGTTTTGGGTAAAATCGAAGAAATATTTCTCATGAATATCGTACTTTTACGATTTTTTTCGATTTTTAGTGCGATATTTTCGTGATTTTTGGCTCGCGACCGGGCAAACGGCTGCTCTAATCTTGATGAAATTTTATGGAAACGTTTAAAATCATTTAAATTAAATATGTTATGATTTGAGAGACATTGAAGAAATATTTCTCATAGATATCGTACTTTTACGTTTTTTTTTTCGATTTTTTTCTCGTTTTTTTCTGATGTTTGGGCAAATTATGACCAAACTGTGGGGCTACAACTTTCATATTTTGTATGGACATTAAGGTTATGGGGGATGTAGTACCTTTTAAAAGAAAAAGTCGAAAAAGGTAAACATAATCCATAGAAATAAAAAGTTTGAAATATAAGTTTTAGAAATTAATAATAAAAATATTTAACAAGTAACTATACAGAAACACGAACAAAATTTCACTACAATGCGTACAAAAAGCAAGTCTTTGGGCCTCCAATATTTGACATTCTAATTACTATAAGCACGTAGTATACTTTAATGATTTTGCAATGGAATTTGAAAGTAAAGAAGTCCCACTATACTAAAAAATTAAAAGCTCATCCATCAACGCGACTAAAAAAAGCGTTTGCGAAGTTTCTAGTTGGATATTTTGAGTCGCATAAGCAAACTGTCAGGGAAAAAAAGAATTGTACTCATTTTCTACAAAACATCAAAACTCGGAAAAGGGCCAAGTTGAACGAGTAAGCAAGTATGTGTTGAGTATCAGTAACATCCTTTTCCTCCCTCATATTAAGGCGGGATGGGTTTTTCCCATTGATATTAAAACCCCTATTGTAGGCTAGATTAGCGGTGTCCAATACTTCCGCACAGGCGCGAGCGTACAAATTGAAGCTGAAAATCCAGGTCAAAATGGCCGATTTGGAGTTTAATTTATGTTTTTTTTAGCAATAAAGTATTCAACTGATTGTGTATATGGTTTTTAGGGTGGGCCGAAAAAACATTTATTTTTTATTTTTTAAGTCGTAATACCACGGAAAAGTTGCGAATTGTGAAGACTAAAAAAAAAAAAAAAATATAATTTAAAAAAATCGGTTCATATCTTCCGGTCGCGCATGTCCCTCTAAAGTTTTCCAAAATTGGAAAATTTTGATTTATTTCTTTTTTTTTTAAATTTGTAATACCGCGGAAAATTTGCGAATTGGAAGACTAAAAAGGGTAAAAAAAAATAAAAAAAATCGGTTTATATCTTCCGGTCGCGCACGTGCTCTAAACTTTTCCAAAATTTTGAAAAATTCACATTTTACGATAATTTTTAACTTTTTAAATTAGCCTCTTCCCGAATGTAAAAGCTCGAATTCTTCATATTTAAAGTTTTCTTCTATGTTAAAAATATTAAAAATTATCGTAAAAATGTGAATTTTTCAAAATTGGAAAATTTAAAACACATGTGCGACCGGAAGATGTGACCTATTTTTTTTTATTTTTTCCCCTTTTTAGTTTTCCCCAATTCGCAACTTTCCGCGGTATTACAACTAAAAAAAAAAAAAAAAAAAAATCCAAACTTTGGAAAACTTTAGAGCACATGCGCGACCGGAAGATATGAACCGATTTTTTTTTTTTTTTTCAGTCTCCACAATTCGAAACTTTTCCGCAGTTTTTACGACTTAAAAAAAAAAAAAAAAAAATCGGCCCACCCTGGTTTTAGCTTGTGCAGCAGGGGAATCCCACTAACAGAAACAATAAGACGTTATTGCATGAGGGAATTTAGAATCATTTAATGTTAAGGCTTGTATGCTCACCTGTCAAACTGGCGGCCAGCTTTAAAAATATTCAGTCTACAAATCGCTCCCATTTAATTAACATGCACACGGGGTTTTCAAGATGGCTTCTAATTGTTACGGGAAGTGGACCACCTACTGCTAATCTAACCTAACAGTAGTTAAATATCAATGGTTTTTCCTCCCTAAACTTATCATAGACCTTCTAGAGTGGCGTTTTATAAACCTTAAAAGTATAAAAAGCCCTTATACCTACTAATCTCAAAACTTTATAGTTTATACCTTAAACTAGGAAACGCTCAGCTGGACGCGTTGATAACGAGCACGTGCTATAGCTAGACCCACATTGCATATTTTTTAAATTTTAAAATTTACTACGTTCGCTGTCCACGGGGCCATGTTTCCCAAAATTAGTTATTATTGCCAAGGTATTTGAGTAAACCGTGGGTAAACATTACTTTGTGGATAAAATCCACAGCCCTCTAGCTAGAGGACCTTTACATCATTTTCCTTGGGAAAACTATTTTTAAATCTTTGGTCACAAATAAAAACCCGCTTCCTCGATAGTATTTTGATTATTTCTAGGTGGCAGTGGGATAGTGGCCAGAAACCTCGTGCGACTTTCGTAGTATGGTAACGTTACTTTTGGTTAAAATGTAATTTCTACACTTCTTTTCTGATCAAAATAAAATAAACATATTCGTGATCGGACGGACATTCTAAAAGATTTGGCTACCTCAGATTTTGTCCCCCATTTAGTTTGAAAAAAAACTTTCGATTTTTTTAATGTAACTATATAACTTTTTGAAGGATTTTGTCACAAATCTAATGACATTCAATCCAGAAAGAAGCTTGCGGATGGTCCAAATTTCAACTCGATCCGAACCTCCGTTCGAATGTTATGGCGAGACATACAAAAAAAAGAAACAGTGACTATTTTTTCCGGCAGAGTCAAATGAAAACGCTCGCTTCGCTCGCTTAAATAATACCAATTAACTTGAATGCAAATGTCTTACTCGTCTAACAACAACTTTGGCGTTTCCCTAGTCCAGTTGGCTAAGGCGCCTTTATATCCGGGAAGTGGGAGACCCGGGTTCAAACAACGGTCGGGAAAGATTTTTTCAATTTCTGGATTGAATTTTTAAAAAAGAACATGTTTTTAAATGCATACAATACTAATGAAATGGATGATGGAAAACATATGGAAAACAAAGCCAGTACGAAATACGTGTAAAGATTTGCACGGTTTACTCAATCTCCTAGCGGAATTTTGGGTAACCTTGAAAATGTGCTAGATTCGATACACCTGGGTCACTGAACTGACATTTAAAAAATGAATATTTTTTTTTTTATGAACGAAAGCATTGTCGTTAAAGTGAATCCAAAAATATTTCAAGCTTAATATTTATTTAATTATTTATTTATTTATTTATTTTTAATTGTACGTTTTAAATCACACCGGATTTTTCTCATTTGTTAGCAGTTCTAAGTTAAATTTCAGCTCAATCTGTTTGGCCATTGGTCGTTGAAATAGAACAATCATACATTATACAAAAACAGATTAATCACGGAAAGGGCCGTTCGAAATTCGCATCGCGCTCACTCGTCTTACTAGGAAAATCCAAAGTCGTTGTTAGACGAGTGAGCGAGTCGTGTGTTGAGTACCCGGGTACATAGAGAAGCAAATAATTTGCGAAAACCCTTTAAGAGCGGCTGCAGCTGTGAGTCACTAAGTCGAGACTTGTCTGCCACTGCTAGGATCCCTATATCGCTATGCACGAGGATGTGGGCGACACCAAAACAATCACATCGCCAAAGCCAAAATATTAAAAGGTATCAAGATTTATAAATATGTTTTAGAAAGGTACATTCATGCAACCTATTTTGGCTATATATATTTTGCATCCATCATTTATGCTACTCAAATTTAAAACCAATTTAGTAGAGCTTGGTGAACTTGATTTTTTGAGGTATTTTATTTTTTGTTTGGGGTTGGCAGGGCAAGATAAATTTTTGTAAATGTTGTTAGCTGTCAACATTTATAGTGGTAACATTGGGGAAAATTTTTTAAACGAACTTTTAGTTTTAAAAAATAAAGGAGAAATTTGCTTAATTTTAATTTTTAAGGTGGATTCCTGCAGATTTTTCTGTCCATGTTAACAGCTCTCCATCTATTGTACCTAGACGTTGGGGTGAAATTCCGTCCATATCGGACCAGTAGTTGCGCGTCGAACACACAGACACACAGACAGACAGACAGACAGACAGACAGACAGACAGAAAGACAGACAGACAGACAGACAGACAGACAGACAGACAGACAGACAGACAGACAGACAGACAGACAGACAGACAGACAGAAACACAACGAAGTCTCACGAGACTTGCGTTGTAAGACTCATGCGCTCAGCTCATTCGTCCAAATAAAGGAAAGTCAAAGTCAAAGTCGTTTTTAGACGAGTGAGCGAGCCAAGTGTGGACGGTGTTTAACGGGCTTGATAACGTAGCGTGAAAGCGAAATCTAGGTGGAAGCGCACCGGGCCAAGCCACGCGCGGCTCCTAACGTTTGCCTCCTGCGTTTGGAAGTAACTAAACGTGGGGAGCCCAGCAAAGATTGTTCGTTGTGACACGGACATCTGTGACTACTGAATATTAACAGGGAGTTAATTATTTTTTGTCGAGAGACCGGGCCATAACTTGTGTCAATTGTGTGTGCGTGTGCTGGATTACTGAATTTTACGACTATTTTTACATATCGCCAGGTAGGGGTGGGTATACTCGTCGGCTGGACTCGGTGATTTTGCTTAGAACCTTTCAAGTTTGGAGATCCCTAGGTCATTTTGTCTCTGCCATTTTGGTTTTCCCCGGGTCTAGTTAACGTTTCCCCCCTTAACTCAGCCATTTTGGTTTTCCCGTGGGTCTAGTTAGCGTTTCCCCTCTTAACTGAGAGTAGTATTCTGATTGTCTATGCACTTGGTCGCATCGTATATAGCTCCGGAGTGCAATAGGGAATATGCACCAAGTCCAAAAATTGACGTGGGTGTAAAAAATGGATAGAAAACCACTTAAAACGCCATTATACTGCAATCAAAAGCAATTTAAAGAAAATATTTTAAATTCTCTTGAGGATCAAAGTTTGTAGTATATTATTTTCCCGCCCAAACAGTACGTGAAGTCAAGATTCAGGTCTAGAGCTTGCTAGAGCATTGTTGACCAATGGGCTTACATACATACTTAGATTGCACAGTTAACATCACTGTTTGGCATCACCTTATTGGCCGATTCGCATCAGTACCATATAGTGACGTAGATGCTCATTTTTCCCGCCATTATTATTGATGCAACTTTCTGCTTACTTTAATAAATATGAAAATCTGGTATATTCCCTATTCATAGCATTATATCGTGTCAGTAGTCCTTGTGTTAGTTTGCTTTGCCTTGTTGTGTGACGGTCCTTGGTTCGTTACATAGACTAATTTCTGGTTATTATGTTCATTTGCATTAAATCGCGATTTTTGTTAAATCACTTCTTTGGTCGGTTCATTTGTCTATTACTTGTATTCGCTCGTTTCGTGAAGGTTTTACTAGCCGGCTCTTGACTCAGATTTCTCCTCTTTCTTTTTCGCTGTTTTTTGTCTGTTTAGTCTGCTTAGTCCGTTTAGTTTAAATCCGTTTAAATTCGTTCAGTCTGGTTAAATTTGTTCAGTTCGTTTATTATTATTATTATTATTATTATTATTATTATTATTATTATTATTATTATTATTATTATTATTATTATTATTATTATTATTATTATTATTATTATTATTATATTGGATGTATTTCATACAAACTCGGTCAAAACCGGAGCTAACATGTTGTACGGACTTACGTCAAGTACTTCCATGTGTACCTATTACAGACATTATAACTTTGTCTTAACTCTTACTAAAATAAGTCATTTATTATTAATATTTTTATTATTATTATTATTATTATTATTATTATTTTTTTTTTCAGATGGATATGGGAGGCACCCGTGACGAAGCGGTTTTCGTATGGAGGTTGATCGACGCAGTGCACTTGGTCGCCTTGTTTGTTGTTCCGTGTGCAATTGATAATATTTGGTCGTTTGCGTTTTGTGTAGTTTTCTTCGTTCAGCTCATTCCTTACTCAATGTCTTTGGTTCACTACTCAAATCTTGCGAATTAAATTCTGTTATTCGTTTTCTCATAGATAATTACTAATCGCATACATAGTTATCGGCTGGTCTCGCTCTGTTTTTTTTTCTAATTGTGTTTTATCGTAAGTCAACTCTCGTCGGTTCATGTTTGTTTTTTTGTTAGTTTTTCTCCGCAGTATGAGTGACATGGGAGTCATGCGTTCGGATACAGACCTCTTATGGAGATTGATGGATGCCCTAGATTATCGTTCTCTGGCGGGCGATCGCTTCGTCCGCGGTGTGGGGGTGCCGGGCGCCTTGGCGGCGTCCGACATTTTTCTTCAGCTTTACCGCGGGGAGTGTCCCTACTCCTACTGGTTGGGGCACACGTGGAGGGAACGCACCGTGCGATTGACAGAGTGTCGGGCCGAGTTGCTAGAACTTGAACTGTTCGGATTGATTCGATTAGTAACGTGCCCCGCCCAACTCGACCCTTGGTTACCAGGCTTTGAGAAAAGGGCCCGGAAGAACTATTTTAACCTCTGCAAGAAATACGTCGAGGATAACGGGGAGCTTCCTGAGCGCGAGGAGCTGTTTGGGAGCTGGAGGTGGTCGAGCGCGCACCAATATAGTAATTGGTTGGCCGGGGCCGGCCCAGGCATTCTTTATCCCGCATAATTTATTCATTATTATTCTTTATTTATTTTATTATGTTTTTTTTTCTTCTTAAATTTGTTTTTACCAGCATTTTTATTCGTTGCTCTTTGTGGCTTTGTCGTTATACCGTTCCGATTGCCCTTACAACAACACCGGTCTATGCCTTACATTTTTATTCGAATCTGTTGTTGGTGGGGATCCTTGAAAATATATTTTATATATTTCAGATTCGGACATTATTCGTAATCGCCGACCTCGTCCTGGTTAGCGGCCGGACGCGTACTGTAAAACCAGGCCTAATTAGGTGTGCGGTCTTTCCACTTACGTGTTTCGAAATTCCCTATTTTTCGAAATAATTATCAACATCCCAGGTCGAGTTTTATTTATTTGTTTAAAATTTACCTTTGGGATAAACTTAATTCGCTCCGCGCGCATGACTCTCTCTCGCTTTTCTTTCATTTTAATTATTTTGTCTGCGTTCTTCAATCTTCGCGTGCCAAGTGTCACGACAACGGAAGCCTCAAGTCGAAGCAAGAAGTTGGTTCCAAAAGGTAAGTCATTATTGATTATATCCTTTTGTGTGGGGTTTTTAATTGGGTTTTGATTACCTCTACGACCCGGTGTTTAGTTTCCCAGACCTTCCTGGGCATCACACGACCTCCCCTTAATTTTTTCCTGTTTTGTGAAAACCTGGTTGTACGTTTATTTATTACTTTTGTTATTTTATTTAGTTGTATACTTGCTAAGTCATTTATTTTTACAACGGTCGCCGTATATAGGTATATTCCGAGAACGAGGTGGTCATTTAGTACAGAATCAAACTATTTAAAAGACGGAAACGCTTATGTGGTATAGGTGGATTTTAATTTAGGCTAACCCTTGAGATTTTTTTGATTTCGTCTTGTAAGTGATATCGGACACTCTTTATCACTGGTATCATAACTTAGCGTTCCTTCTAGTGGTGTGTCCGAGTGGTTGCCACACCTGTTAATTAAATTAATTAAGTCGCCCTTCACCGGCCTTTCCTTCTTGTTAATCTTAAGCTTGGCCCATTTCGTTGCCGATCATTATAGCTAAACTAGAATTCTTACGAAAATAATAAGTTTTATTGTTTTTTTATCGTTTAGAGCAGACTGAGAATTCGGTAACACGGAACACCTGTCCTGGTTCTTGTCGATCTAGTCGATCTAGGACTGGGAACTGTTGTGCAAGTTTTTCCTAAGATTTCACCCATGTTTTGACTTTTACGACTTTAGGTTAATAGGAATGAAAAATCGGTGCTAGATGTAGTCATCGCCCTAGGTAGTCTTTATATACGGGGCTAGGTCCTTTTCTGTTTTGGTTCTTGCTGTGGCGTCCGAGGTATAACGTTTCCTATTCATTTTACAAGTTGCGTATCATACAGTTCTTTTTTTTGGCGTTGTAACTGCGTTTTTGATTTCTTAATACAAGTTTTTGGATCTCTTTGCTTTGTTAATTGTATATATTTCATTGTTCTTTTATTTGATTTCGTTTACTGTCATCTCTTTGTTTTTCATTCTTTTAGTTTGCGTTCTTTCTCTATCTCTATTTTATTTATTTATGCATTTATTTATTTATGTTATTCTTTAAATCATGTCCGACGACGTCCCGCGTACTTATTTTGGCGGACAGGTTTTCCTGTCTAATGGGTCTGGGGCTGACCTGGTTCGCGCGGTACAGGAGCGCGCGGATGAGATCGCGGATTCGGAACGCGAGTCTCGAGTTCGGGAGCGGGTGGTACGCGAGCAGGAGTTGGAGCTAGGCTGGTGGTGACGCGCTCGACCTGCAGCAGGTCGTTACAATCAGGCAGGGCGACGCGGTCACAGAACGGCTGGCTGGCATGATCAGGGGCTCGGAGGGCTTTCTGAATCGGTTGGACCCCCTGTCCAGGAGCTCTGGGCTGGTTCCCAAGCCAAGCTTTTTCAGAAACTATACAGCAACCCGCATAGGTGGTAAGTACATGTGTGCAAAATTTCAGGTCGATCAGAGAAACGGTGCGACCTGTTTCGAAGCAGAAACAGAAAAAAGCCCAGACATTCGAGCCATAAGAGTCAAGTGGAGACGCTCGCTACGTTCGCTCAATTAAGCTCAACCATAAATGCGTTTTAAGATTATACTAGGAAAACGCTCAGTTGGACGCGTTGTTGAGCGAGCACCGGTACGTGCAACATGACCCGAGTACGACATTCCCATAAGGCCCACCACACAGTGTAGGCCTAACTGGATATTGACATTGTACACTATATACTATTCCAACATCTTTGCATTGTACTAATTCACGTCATGCCTTCTAAAGTGTATCTTTGTATCTTCACTACCTCCTTCATTTTTTAACATCATTTTTCAAAATATGATTACCAATAAGTCTTTAAGGTCTTGACCGATTTAGCTGAAAATTTGGAAAATAGGAGAGAATGTTGTACTTATTGACCCTGCAAAATTTCATAACGATCGGTACATTTTTTTTAAAATTTTTTATAACCAACGATCGGATTTTGTTCAAAAACTATACAGCAACCCGCCTAGGTGGTATGTACATGTGTGCAAAATTTCAGGTAGATCGGAGAAACGGTGCGACCTGTACCGAAGCAGTAACAGAAAAAAAACAAAAAAAAAAACAAAAACAGACATTCGAGCCATAAGAGTCAAGTGGAGACGCTCGCTACGCTCGCTCAATAATTCAAACTTGTTATATAAATTTTTTATCAAAAACAAATAATACTAGGAAAACGCTAAAGTCCCGTCGCGTTGTTGAGCGAGCACCGGTACGTGCAACACGAACCGAGTACGCCATTCCCATAATGTATAGGCATACCTTCAAAATACTTGAAGACAAAATCTTTCAATGTTGAATCTTCACTGCCTCCTTGATTTTTTAACAAAATCATTTTTCGAATTATGATCACCAATAACTCTTTAAGGTCTTAAACGATTTAGCTAAAAATTTGTAAAATAGGAGAAAATGTCGTACGTATTGACACTGCAAAATTTCATAACGATCGGAATGTTTTTTTTTTTTTTTATATAACCAACGATTTGATTTTGTTCAAAAACTATACAGCAACCCGCATAGGAGGTATGTAAATGTACATGTGTGCAAAATTTCAGGTCGATCAGAGAAACGATGCGACCTGTACCGAAGCAGGAACAGAAAAAAAACAGACATTCGAGCCAAAAGAGTCAAGTGGAGACGCTCGCTACGCTCGCTCAATTAAGCACAATCATAAATGCGTTTTAAGACTATATAATTCAAACTTGTTATATAAATTTTTTATCAAAAACAAATAATACTAGGAAAACGCTAAAGTCCCGTCGCGTTGTTGAGCGAGCACCGGTACGTGCAACACGACCCGAGTACGCCATTCCCATAATGTATAGGCATACCTTCAAAATACTTGAAGACAAAATCTTTCAATGTTGAATCTTCACTGCCTCCTTGATTTTTTAACAAAATCATTTTTCGAATTATGATTACCAATAAGTCTTTAAGGTCTTAAACGATTTAGCTGAAAATTTGTAAAATAGGAGAAAATGTTGTACGTATTGACCCTGCAAAATTTCATAACGATCGGAATGTTTTTGTTTTTTTTTATAAACCAACGATTTGATTTTATTCAAAAACTATACAGCAACCCCCATAGGAGGTATGTACATGGGTGCAAAATTTCAGGTCGATCAGAGAAACGGTGCGACCTGTACCAAAGCAGTAACAGAAAAAAAAAAAAACAGTCATTCGAGCCATAAGAGTCAAGTGGAGACGCTCTCTACGCTCGCTCAATTAAGCTTCTACCTGAACTGTATTAAACAAATCATAAAATAATAAGGCTTAAAATTAGACTAAAAAAGCATGCACAAAAGAACAAAACTGCAAAATTTCACAACAATCGGTTTTAAGAGAAAATATTTATCTTCCCAACCAAATAGCCGTAAAAACGACGAAAACAATTTAGTGGTCAGAGAATATGCCCCGAAAAAAATCATAATCTTTTTGTGTTTCTAATCCCTACAACAAGGAAGCTTCACAAACGCTTTTTCAGGCGCGTTGTTGGCTGAGCGTATGTTTTTTTAAACGAAAAAAGTGTAAAATTGCGATTTCAGGAGAAATTATTTTTCGATTGCGCTCAAATTTTCCACAAATATATAAATTCAACAAATTGAGTTTCTGTGAAAATATCATCACAATCGGATAAAGCATGTCGATGTCATAAGTCGAAGATTTTTTTTTTAAACAAAAAAGCGTAAAATTGCGATTTTCATAAGAAATAATTTTTCGATTGCGCTCAAATTTCACACGAATACATTAATTCATAAAATTAGGGTTTTGTGAAAAAATCAAAACAATCAGATAAAGTATGTAGGTGTTATAAGTCGAAGAATTTTTTTTTAAATCGAAAAAAATCATAAAACTGCGATTTTAATGAGAAAATGTTTTTCGATTGCGCTCAAAAACGTGGCAGTTCTAAGTTCAGAGATTTCGAAGGCCTCCATAAAATTTCATCGCAATTGGAGTATCGGTTTAGCCGGAATCGTGTGGACAAACACACAAAAATACAAAACAAAAGAAAGAAAAAGAAAAAAAAAAACATTCTGGATTTTTTTCACCGGTGAAGTGAAATGAAATCTTCGCTTTGCTCAACCAAAAACAAAAATGAGTTTGTAATTTAAATAAAAACAGTGGAAAAACAAGTAATTTTGGTGAAATTCGTTTTTAAAGCATCACCTACTTTTTATATAGGCCCACTAAAATCCTGTTTTTAATCTAAAAGGTTTCTATTTCATGCAAGGTAATTTTGGTGAAAATCTGTGCGTTTTTGCATTAAATCGCGATAATCACTTCTTTGGTCGGTTCATTTGTCTATGTATGTATGTATTGTATGTATGTGTATTCACTCGTTTCGTGAAGGTTTTACTAGCCGGCTCTTGACTCAGATCTCCTCTTTCTTTTTCGCTGTTTTTTGTCTGTTTAGTCTGCTTATTCCGCTGAGTCCATTTTGTTTAGTTTAAATCCGTTTAAATTCGTTCAGTCCGGTTAAATTTGTTCAGTTCGGTTAATTTTTTATTTTCTTTTTCAGATGGATATGGGAGTCACCCGTAACGAAGCGGTTTTCGTATGGAGGTTCATGGACGCCCACGATTGCCCCACCCCAGGGGGCGACAGTTATGTGCGGGGGATCGGAATGAGATTTTGTTGGGTCTGCTTAAATTTTTTTTTTTAAAGTAACATCCCTTATTTCTCACCATGTGTGACATAGGTGTATCACGAGATGAGGCGGTCCTCCTGTGGAGGGTAATTGATGCCATTGACTGCCCCTCTTTGGGGAGCGATGGATTCATGCGGGGGATTGGGGTGTCAGGCGTCTGGCCGTATCTGACATATTCCTACAACTATACCGAACGCGGGAGGCTCCCACAGGCAGCTTTGTTGGAGAATGGGTTGACCGTACCAACAGGCTGACCGAGTGTAGGGTGGAACTGCTGGAGTTGGAGGTGTTCGGTCTTTTACGGACGGTGACATTTCCTGTGAGACTTGATCCCCTGCTACAGTCCTTTGAGACAAGGGCCCGGCGTAATTACTTTCGTCTTTGCACTTCGTACATCGACGAATTTGGGGTGGATCCAGTACGCGAACTAATGTTTGGTCCGTGGCGCTGGGCGAGTTGCCCACAGTATAGATACGGATACTGGTGCTTGTGGTGGTGATGATGGTGGTGGTGGTGGTGGTGGTGGTGGTGTTGTAGTGGTAGTGGTAGTGGTAGTGGTAGTGGTAGTGGTAGTGGTAGTGGTAGTGGTAGTGGTAGTGGTAGTGGTAGTGGTAGTGGTAGTGGTAGTGGTAGTGGTAGTTGTAGTGGTAGTGTGTTGGTAGTGGTAGTGGTAGTTTGTAGTGGTAGTGGTAGTGGTAGTGGTAGTGGTAGTGGTAGTGTAGTGGTAGGTAGTGTAGTAGTAGAGTGTAAGCCACTGGGGAGTCAAAGGGATGCCGCCTAATTAATTACGCAAATTTTTAATTACCCCTAATTAATTAATCATGCAAATTTTTAATTATTCATATTTTAATTATGCAAATTTTTAATTAATAATATTTTTTAATTATGCGAATTTTTAATTAGTCATATTTTTCAAGATGGCGGATGCTACACTAGAGTGTGACTAATTTAAACTAACTTTTTCAAGATGGCCTGACTGCTACACAGAGGGTGATCACTTTAACTAACTTAACCTAACATGATGACGTCCATGCAACCTGTCAAAGGACTTGTCAAGTTTGGTTGCAAACTGACAAGACTTTGTCAAGACAGGCATTGAGTGACGCCACCATACACAGATATTCAGACATGCATCGAGTGTGTAGGATGATGAAGGACTGGGGAATTCATGGTATAACCTAGGGTGAATAAATTTAAAAAAGGAAGTCAGACTTATTCATGTGTATAAACAAATCTTATTTATTTAACAAACACATTAGTACATGAAACCACAATTTTTTACATTACATATCATGCATCGCATTATCAACTCCACTTCACTGTAGATAACATTCGCACCAAGTTCATACACATTCTTTCCATATTCCCAGTAATGTACTTCTCCTCATGACCTAACGTTCATTATAGGTCTTCACAAAGTCATGTAGGGCATAACACACGTAGACCTGACTTTTTGCTACTAATTGCCAAGTTCACCTATTTGTTTTTTAATTCTCATAGAAAATACAAGTACCTACTTGTGTTATATCGCGATAGCTCATTCAAGATCACTTACCATATGCGAGAACACTTTTGAGAATATTTTACTAGATTACGGGCCACGACACTTCGCCAAGGTATACACGAACCATTTGTGGATTTAAGTCCCAACACAAATAGTACTGTGATGATTATACACAACAAGTAAAGAGAACCACCTCCGTTTTCTGGTACACTGGCTGCATCTTCACCCTGTTGAAGACGTACTCATTTGAGTAGTTCCATTTCACGAACAATGCCCCATGTCGTGAAGATTGAGCCTGAGTCCTCTTCTTTTGCAACATTGCAAAAAACAAGGATTTTGTAACTATGGGTTTTTGAAGCCGTCTTGCATATGACACCCCGACCACCAGCATTTTCGTATGAACTTCCATTTAAAAGAAACACTTTTACAAAGACAGTTCGTACTTTTTTGAGATGGGTCCACATAAGCAGGCGTAGGCTCAGCAACAGTGGGTATGAAGTCTGCTTGAATTCATGGTGATGCAGGTGAAACACGGACCAGTAATGCGACTGTCCTCGACATCTCAGACGCTGAATGACTGAAGCTTCTAGACTCCTCGCGCTCTTGAACTTGAAGGAGCCCCAAGCGGCAGCTTCGTGAAGCGCGCCCGTTCTCTTCCATTCGTGGTTGAAACTTGCAAGTCATGACGTCATACAGACATGTCCAGACTTGCACACATACAGACCTGACCAAAACATTATGCTTTACAATTAATGAAGTGACATTAAGTTATGTAAATTAAAAAAATAAATAAAAACAAAAGACAATTTTTAAATACCCTCCTTCCCTCGACGAAGACTGGACTGAGACTGAAAGGTTTTGAGCTCGTCTTGTCAAGAACTACCCCCACCATGAGTTGTCTCGGTGCCGCAGAGATAGATGCGCAGTGGTTTTATTTTTATTTTTTGCAGAGTTAGCTGCGCAGTAGGTATTTAATTTTGGCGATTCGTGTATCTTCGGGAATCTCGGAAATCTTCGTAAGCTCCGCCCCTTTATCTTCCCATCACCACTTGTGAAACTGTCTGTAGTTGCATCTAAGATTCAGATTTCATTTACTTTTTAAAAATTACTCTTCTTCAGTCCTATTATTTCCACTGCAGACAGACGTCTAGACATCCCAATATTTTTTAAACTTGAATACGTCCTATTCATGAAGAAAGTGGAAGACATCCAATATAGAATTTCAAAAGCCTATCACAAGGAGTGCATTGTATGTTGCAAACGAATGGCTTCAACATTTTCATGTCAGATTTTGTTTGTTCAGACTTAACACCTATTGAGTTAAAACTTTTAGATTTTAAAAAATGAGCGCCGTCATTAATGTTTGTACAGTATAAAGTATTGTAGAGAAGCTTTGTTCCCATGACCTGACCTGATTTCGTCCAACCTGTTGTTTGTCGGAAAGTGCCCTTGTGCAAAGTAAAGCACATTGTTTACAAAATATTGGCGGGTTAACGACCCCCAGGCATAGCATCATATTTCAAATAGCTTTGGCGGTTGATGCCCTGGGACAATCTCAGAGGAAGGGAGGGCATTGTGACCCTAAAAGCCAAAGTTTTTTATCAAGTTATAAACCTAGAAAAAGGTGTAACTTTTTCCTTGCAAAGTTTCAAGTTCGTACTATGCTGTAGTGAAAATGTGTGAAAATAAGTTTCACCTTACAAACTTTTAAGTTGTTATAATACCATGTATAGAAAATGTGTGCAAAAAAGATAGTTTTTCTGCATGTGTACGTATTTCCTTAATTAGTGTTGGCAATTCAGAAAAAGTTTAAGTTTTTACAAGTTCTTATACTCTTTAAGAAAATTGAAAAACTGACAAAGCACTATACCTCCATACACGACACAGCTTCTCACAACAACAATTCCACCACATCACACATAGTACACTACTGTAAACTACTTCCACTTACCCAAAAGTACTCAACGTACACTACTTCTCTCACACTACAAGCACTATACATACTTACACTATAACTTCTCCTCACACTATCGATACACCCATAACAATAAACCTGTACACAACACTACACACATTACCTTGTCCATGCAAAGTAAAACTTCTTACTACTTTGTAAAATAACTGAGTGCAAATAACTTTTTGTATTACATGTATACATATTTCTTTGTTGCAAGAAAGTAAGTGTTAAAATTTTACACACTCATTGAGAAAATGCATGAACATACTATCGTTCACTTGCAAAGTGTTTTTCAAAGTTCTTACTTCTTTTGGACGTAATTTCATTTAATTATTGTTGTCATAAGGAAAAGTTAAAGTATTTTAAAAAGTTCTTAACTCTGTAACGAAAAATGTGAAAACTGACACAGCACTATACTACAGACCACACAAGCACACTTCTCACACAAACAAATTCACCACATCACACATAGTAACACAACTGTACACTACTTTCCCACACTCCACATCAAGTACGCCCGTACACACTTCTCCTCACAGCTACACTGCACTAAATACATACTTACACTATCTTCTCCTCACACTAACCATACAAGTACACACTTGTACACAACACTACCACATAAACCTTTCCATGGCAAAGGTACAAATTCTTACTACTCTGTTAAGAAAATGATGCAATAACCTTGTTGTTTACATGTATACATATTTCTTTGTTGCAATAATTAAAGGGTTTAAAGTTTACACACTCATTGAGAAATGCATGACAATAATACTTTACGTGCAAAGTTTTCAAAGTTCTTACTTCTTTGGACGTATTTTATTATATTATTGTTGTCAATTAAGGAAAATGTTAAAGTACTGTTTAAAAAGTTCGTTATACTCTGTACAGAAATGTGAAAAACTGACACGCACACTATACATACATACACACCATACAGCTTCTTCTCAACACACACGAATTCACCACATCACACATAGTAACGACACTGTAAACTACTTCCCACACTACACCATAAAGTACGGTGTCGCCCCGTACACTACTTTCTTCCTGAACCTACACTGCACTATACATACTTACGACTATACTTCCCTCTCACTACACATACAAAGTACACACTGTACACACATACCACATACCTGTCCATGCAAAGTAAAAATTCTACTACTCCGTTAATAAATGAGTGCAAAAACTTGTGTTTACATGTATACATATTTCATTTGTTGTAATAAATTAAAGTGTTAAAAGTTTTACACTCAGTAAAAAAATGCCATGAAAATAATATCTTTTATTTGCAAAGTTTTTTCAAGTTCTTACTTCTTTTGGAAAGAAAATGTGTTCAAATAAGATAAGAAAACTTACAAAACTTTTTAGTTTCTACTAGGTTTTCTTCACGATTCAGTAAGAAAATGCGTGCCAGAAAGTTAAGTTTTCCTTTAAAACAAGCAGTTCTAGTTTACAAACTTACAGTTCAGATGTCTGGAAAGAAATGCGTGTACATAAAATTACTTTTGCTTTAACAACCATACAAGTTCTTATACTCTGTAAACAAATGTGTGAAAATAAGTTACACTCTCACAAGATCTTATACTCTGTAGTAAAAATGCGTGACAATAATTTTTACACTTGCAGTTATTTACAAGTATTAAGAACATGTAGGTTTGTTATAAAATGTTATCTGATGCGTATGTACATTTATTCTTCACAAAGTATATAGAACTTGTAGGTTTGTAAGTTTAAGGTTTTCTGATGTGTACATTTATTCTTTACAAGTATTAGAACTTGAGAGTTTGTAAGTTTTGTAAACTATTTTTCACACAATTCATTTACAAAGTATTAGACCTAAGTTTGTTATGTCAGTTGTTTATTTTGTAAACTTATTTACTCATTTTCTTCACAGAGTATACTGAACTTGTAGTTTGTTAAATTAAAGTTTTCCTTAGTGCAACCAGTATCCTTTACAGAGTAAGAAGAACTTGTCGGTTTGTTAGATAAAGTTTATCTGATGTACTCATTTATTCTTGACCAAGTATACGAACTTTTAGGTTTGTTAGGTAAAAAGTTATCTGATTGTGTACATTTTTCTTTACTGAGTATAAAACTTGTAGGTTTGTTGAGTAAAAGTTGTATTATGTGCACGCAGTATCTTTACAAGTAAGAAGACTTGTAGGTTTGTTAGGTAAAAAGTTATCTGATGTGTACATTTCTCTTCACAAAGCTATAAGGAACTTGTATGTCGTTAGGTTAAAAGTTATCTAATGTGTACAGTTTTTCTTTACAAAGTAATAAGAATTGTTATTTGTAAGTTGTAACTAATTTTCACACAATTTTATTTACGAAGTATTAAGAACCTAAAGGTTTGATGAGAAAAAGTTGTATATGTACACACAGTATCATTACAGAGTATATAAACTTGTATGTTGTTAAGTTAAAGTTATCCTGATGTGTACATTTTTTCTGATGTGTACATTTTTTTCCTTACAAAGGTATAAGACAATGTTAGTTTTGTAAGTTTTGCAAACTAAGTTTCATACATTTATTTACCAAGTGTTAAGAACCTGTAGGTTTGTTAAGAAAGTTGTATTTTGTGCACGCAATATACTTTACAGAGTAAAAGAACTTGTAGTTTGTAAGTACAAGTTATCTGATGTGTACATTTTTTCTTTACGGAGTATAAGAACTTGTAGGTTTTGTTAAGATAAAAGTTATATTATTGACACAGTAATCTTTGCAGAGTAGAAGAACTTGTAGGTTTGTTAGGTAAAAGTTATCTGCTGTGTACATTTAATCTTCACAAAGTATAAGAACTTAGTAGGTCGTTAGGTAAAAGTTATCTAATTGTGTACATTTATTCCTTTACAAAGTTAAGACCTTGTTAGTTTGTAATTTTTGTAAACTAATTTTCACCAAGTCTTTACGAGTATTAAGAGCCTCAAGGTTTGATAAACTTGGATTTTTTAAGTTAAAGTTATCTGTGTTTAAATTTTTTCTGATGTGAATACATTTTTTTCTTTACAAAGGTATAAGAACATGTTAGTTTGTAATTTTGCAACCTAATTTTCATACATTTATTTACAAAGTGTTAAACCTGTGGTTTTTTGTTAAGAAAGTTGTATTTTGTGCACGCAATAACTTTACAGAGTAAAAGAACTTGTAGGTTTGTTAAAGTTAAAGTTATCTGATGTGTACTATTTTTTCTTTACGGACGATAAAGAACTTGTAGGTTTGTTATTAAAAGTTATATTATGTGGCACACAGTATCTTTGTCCAGAGTAGAAGAACTTGTTAGGTTTGTTAGGTAAAGTTTCTGATGTGTAACATTTAATCTTCACAAAGTATAAGAACTTTTAGTCGTTAGGTAAAAGTTATCTAATGTGTACATTTATTCTAACAAGTTAAGAACTTGTTAGTTTGTAAGTTTGTAAAACTAATTTTCACACAAGTTATTTACGAGTATAAGAACCTAAGGTTTGATGAGAAAAATTTGTCTTATGTACACACAGTACATTACAAGAGTATATAAACTGTGGGTTTTGTTAAGTTAGAGTTATCTGAGGTGTACATTTTTTTCTGATGTGTACATTTTTTTTTTTTTTTTCTTTACAAAGGTATAAGAACATGTTAGTTTGTAAGTTTGCAAACTATTTACATACAATTTATTTTACATTAGTGTTAAGAACCTTTAGGTTTTTTTAAGAAAATTGTATTTTGTGCACTGCAATAACTTTACAGAGTAAAAGAACTTGTAGGTTTTGTTTTAGTAAAAGTTTATCTGATTTGTACATTTTTTTCTTTACGGAGTATACGAACTTGTAGGTTTGTTTTAAGTAAAAGTTATATTATGTGCACCAGTATCTTTACGAGTGAAGAACTTGTAGTTTGTTAGGTTAAAGTTATTGGATGTGTACATTTAATCTTCACAAAGTATAAGAACTTGTGGTCGTTAGGTACAAGTATCTAATGTGTACATTTATTCTTTACAAAGATAAGAACTTGTTAGTTTGTAAGTTTGTAAACTATTTTCACACAATTTTTATTTACAAAGTATTAAGAACCTAACGGTTTGATGCAAAAATTTGTCTTATGTACACACAGTATCATTACAGAGTATATAAACTTGTAGGTTTGTTACGTTAAATTATCTGATGTGTACATTTTTTCTGTTATACATTTTTTTTTCTTACAAGGTATAAGAACATGTTTAGTTTGTAGTTGCAAACGATTTTCATACAATTTATTTACAAGTGTTAAGAACCTGTATGTTTTTTTTAAGAAAGTTGTATTTTGTGCACGCAATCAACTTTACAGAGTAAAAGAACTTGTAGTTTGTTAAGTAAGTTATCTGATGTGTACATTTTGTTTCTTTACAAGTATAAGAACTTGTTAGTTTCTTAGTTGCAAACTAATTTTCACATAATTATTTACAAAGTATTAAGACTTGTAGGTTTGTTAGCGTTAAGTTAAAAGTTATCAGATGTGGTCCATTTTTTTTCTAATGGTACATTTTTTTTCTTTACAAAAGAATAATAACTTGTGAGTTTTCTTAGTTTGTAAACTAATTTGTCACACAATTTATTTACAAAGTATTAAGAACCTGTAGTTTGGTTTAAGTAAGTTATCTGATTGTGTAGGTACATTTTTTCTAACAAAGTAAAGACTTGTACGGTTTTTGTAAGGTTAAAGGTTTTTCTATGTGTACATTTATTTTTTACAAAGTATTAGAACTTGTTAGTTTGAAGGGTTTGTAAACTCAATTTTCACAAATCATTTACAAGTATTAAGAACCTGGTTTTTGTTGAGAAAAAATTGTCCTTATGTACACCAGTATCATAACAGAGTATATAACTGTATGTTTGTTAAGTAAAAGCTATATTATTTGCGCACAGTATCTTCAGAGTAAGAGAACATGTAGGTTTGTTAGGTAAGAAGTTATCTAATGTATACAATTTATTCTTTACAAGTATTAAAACTTGTAGGGTTTTGTTAGGTAAAAAGTTATCCGATGTGGTACATTTATTTCTTTACAGAGTATAAGACTTGTAGGTTTGTTTAAGTAAAAGTTATAATTATGTGCACACAGTTATCTTTAACATAGAAAAGAAGAACTTGTAGGTTTGTGATGTAAAAAGTTATCTGATGTGTACATTATTCTTCACAAATTATAAGAATTGTAAGTCGTTAGGTTAAAAGTTTATCTAAGTTGTCCATTGTTATTCTTTACAAAGTATAAAACTTTTAGTTTGTAATTTGTAAACGTATTTTTCACACATGTATTTACGAATTAAGTTTAGAACCTAAAGGTTTGATGAGGAAAGTTGTCTTATGTACCGCATTTCTTTCCAGACTTATCGTGAGCTTGTATTTGTAAACTAGACTGGTGTCTGTTTTTAAAGGAAACTTAACTTTCTTGCACAGCATTTTCTTACTGCATAGTGAGAAACTAGTAGAACTAAAAGTTGTAAGTTTCTTATCTATTTGCACACATTTTCTTTCCAAGAAGTAAGAACTTTGAAACTTTGCAAGTAAAAGATATTATTTTCATGCATTTTCTCAATGAGTGTAAAACTTTTAACACTTTAATTTATGCAACAAAGCAAATATGTATACATGTAAAACACAAGTTATTTGCATCTCATTTTTATAACAGAGTAGTAAGAATTTTTACATTTGCACTGGAAAGGTTTATGTGTTGTAGTGTTGTGTACAATGTGTACTTTGTCTGGTGTAGTGGAGTAGAAGTAGAGTTTAAGTATGTATATGTGCAGTGTAAGTGGTGAGGAGAAGTAGTGTACGGTGCGCCCCGTACTTTATGGTGTAGTGTGGGAAGTAGTTTCAGTGTGTACTATGTTGTGATGTGGTGAATGTTGTGTGAGAAGCGTGTTGTGTATGTAATGTATTAGTGCTTTGTGTCAGTTTTTTCACATTTTATTTACAGAGTATAGAACTTTTTAAAAATCTTTAACATTTTGTCTTATTGACAACAATAATATATGAAAATACGTCCACAGAAGTAAGACTTTGAAACTTTGCAGTAAAAATATATTATTTTCATGCATTTTCTTATGAGTGTGTAACACTTTTTAACACTTTACTTTTTCTTGCACAAAGAAATATGTATACATGTAAAACACAAGTTATTTGCACTCATTTTATTTACAAAGTATTCAGAATTTTTACTTTGCATGGAAAGGTTATGTGGTGTAAGTTGTTGTGTATAGGTTGTGGTCCACTATGTATGGTGTAAGTGTGAGAAAGTCTAGTGTAAGTATGTCTAGTGCAGTGTAGTGTTAGGAGAAGTATGTACGGTGCGTACTTTATGGTGTATGTGGAAGTAGTTTACAGTGTGTACTATGATTGATGTGGTAATTGTGTTGTGAGAAGCTGTGGTTGTGTATGTATGTATAGTCTGTGTAAGTTTTTTTCACAGTTTTCGTTACGAGTTTACGACTTTTTAAAAACTTTAACATTTTCCTTAATAGACAACAATAATATAATGAAATACTTCCAAAGAAGTAAGAACTTTGAAAACTTTGCAGTAAAGATATTATTTTCATGCATTTCTCAATGAGTGTGTAACTTTTTACACTTTTACTTTTCTTGCAACAAGAAATATGTATACTGTAAACACAAGTTATTGCACTCATTTTATTTTCCAAAGTAGTAAGAATTTTTACTTTGCATGGAAGGTTAATGTGTTAGTGTTGTGTAGTCATGTGTACTTTGTATGGTGTAGGGTGAGGGAAGTATCGTGTAAGTATTGTATAGTGCCTGTGTATGTGGTGAGGAGAAGTAGTGTACGTTGCGTACTTTATGGTGTAATGTGGGAAGTAATTTACAGTGTGACTATGTGTGATGTGGTGCATTGTGTGGAGAAGCTGTGTTGTGGTCTGTTATGTATAGTTCTGTGTCAGTTTTTCACTTTCTTTACAGAGTATAAGAACTTTGTAAAATACTTTAACATTTTTTTCCTGATTGCCAACCTAATATCATAAATACGTTACACATGCAGAAAAACTATCTTTTTGCACACATTTTCTTTACATGTAATTAAATACAACTTTAAAAGTTTTTAATGTGACAACTTATTTTCACACATTTTCACTAACAGCATAGTAAGAACTTGAAAATTTGCAAGGAAGTTCACACTTTTCTTCTAAGTATATAACTTGATAAACTTTTGGCTTTTAGGGTCATATTTTGTATGTGAACACTTATTTTCACACATTTTCAGACAGCATAGTAAGAACTTGAAAACTTTGCAAGGAAAGTTTCACCTTTCTTCTAGATTTCATAACTTGATAAACACTTTTGGCTTTTAGGGTCCCAATGCCCTCCCTTCCTCTGAGATTTGTCCTCAGGGCTTCACCGCCAAGCTATTTTAAATATGATTGCTATGCCTGGGGGTCCGTAAACCGCAATATTTTTTGAACAATGTGCTTTACTTTGCCCAAGGGGCACTTTTTCTCGCAAACCAACAGGTTTGGACGAAAATCAGGTCAGGTCATGGGTGAAAAGCTTCTATACAATACTTATACTGTACCAACATTGAATGACGGCGCTCCATTTTTCAAAATCTAAAAGTTTTTAATAATAGGTGTAAGTCCTGAACACCAAATTCTGAACCTGAAAATTGTTGTAGCCCTTTCGTTTTTTTGCACATACAATGCCACGTCCTTGTGAATAGGCGTTGAATTCCTATAATTGGATGTCATTCACTTCTTCATGAATAGCTTTCAAGTTTAAAAAAATTGGGATGTCTAGACGTCTGTCTGCATGGAAATAATAGGAACTGAAGAAGTAATTTTTAAAAGAGTACATTGAAATCATGTAATCTTAGATTGCAACTCCAAGCATTTTTTCACAAGTTGGTGATTGAAGATAAGGGCGGAGCGTTTACGAAGATTTCCGACGATTCCCGAAGAGACCGAATCGCAAAAATTAAACCACTTCGCAGCTAACTCTGCAAAAATAAATAAAACCACTGCGCATCTATCCTCTGCGCACCGACAACGTCATGGTGGGGGGGAGGTCTTATACAAGAAGAGCTCAAATCTTAGTCTCAGTCCAGTCCTTCGTCGAGGAAGGACGTGGATTTAAAAATTGTCTTTTTTTGTTTTTTTATTTTATTGTACATGACTTAATGTCCTTTTTCACCAAAAAAAAAAAAAATTATATTGTAAAGCCTCATGTTTGGTCAGGTCTGTACTGTGTGCAAGTCTGGACATGGCTGTATGACGTCTGACTTGCAAGTTTCACACGAATGGAAGAGAAAGGGGCGGAGCTTCACGAGCTGTCGCTTGGGCTCCTTCAAGTTCAAGAGCCGCGATGACTCTATAGATTCAGTCAGTCAGCGTCTGAAGATTTGTCGAGGACAGTCCCGCATACTGGTCCGTTTCCTTCAACTGCATCACCATGACTTTTTCAGCAGACTTCACACTACCACTGTTGCTGAGCCTACGCCTGCTTATGTGTTACTCATCCAAAAAGTACGAACTTGTTCTTTGTACAAGTGTTTTCCTTTTTAATGGATTCATACGAAAATGCTGTTTGTCGGTGTCATATGCAAGACGTGCTTCAAACCATATGTACAAATCCAATGGCAAAAGAAGAGGACTCAGGCTCAATCTTCACGAATGAGTCAACTTGTTCGAGAATGGAACTACTCAATGAGTACGTCTTCAACTGGGTTAAGATGCAGCCAGTTACCAGAAACGGAGGTTGGTTCTTTTACCTTGTTTGTTATAATCATCACGGTACTTTGTGTTGGTACGTAAATCCACAAATGGTCGTGTATACCTTGGCGACGTGTTTCGTGCGTAATCTAGTAAAATATTCTCAAAGTGGTTCGCATATGTTAAGTGATTCTTGAACTGAGCATATCGCGATATAACAAGTGGTACTTTAATTTTCTTATGAGAATTAAAACAATCTGTTTGAACTGGCATAGTAGCAAAAATGTCAGGTTCTAAGTGTGTTAGCTACATGACTTTGTGAAGACCTATACTAACTTTTAGGTCATAGGAGAAAGTTACATTACTGTGAATATGGAAAGAATTGTGTATGAACTTGGTGGCTGATTTATCTACAGTGAAAGTGAGTTTTATTAATCGAACTGCATGATATGTAATGTAAAAAATTGTGGTTTCATGTACTATGTGTTTGTTAAATAATAGATTTGTTATACACATGAATTAAGTCTTGACTTTTCAATTTATTCACCTAGGTATACCATGATTCCCAGTCCCTTCATCATCTACACACTCGATGCATGTCCTGACTAGTCTGTGTATGGTGGCGTCACTCATGCCTGTCTTGACAAGTCCTGTCATGTTTGCAACAACTTGACAAGTCTTGACAGGTTTGCATGACGTTCATCAATGTTAGTAAGTTAGGTTAAAGTTGATCACCCTCTGTGTGCGTCAGCCATCTTGAAAAGTAGGTTAAAGTAGTCCCACTCTAGTGTAGCTCCGCCATCTGAAAAATATGACTAATTAAAAATTCGCCTAATTAAAAAATCATGATTAATTAAAAAATTTGCCATAATTAAAATATGATTAATTAAATTTGCATAATTAAAATTGCATATTAAAAATTTGCATGTTAATTATTAGGGGTAATTAAAAATTTGCATAATTAATTTAGGCGGCATCCTTTGACTGCCAGTGGCTTACACTTACTGTAGTGGTAGTAGGAGTGGTTATTGTAGTGGTAGTGGTATGGTGGTGGTGGTGGTGGTGAGCATTTAAACATTTTGTATTTTTTCGCGCGGTCGCCTTTTTGTGTTCTCCCACTATTTCGTAGAAGTATTCCGTTCGTCCTGTGCACTTGTCATCTTGTAATACGTTAATATCATTGTCGTTGTGCTTGCGTGGTTAGTTGCGTTTTAATTTTCGTTAGACGATTATCTTGGTCTATTAACTTAAATTTGCAGAGTAAAAATATAATCTTTGGTTACTTATAATATTACAACCTCGTTTAATTAGTTGTCGTCCTGGTATATTTATTTGTCGCTCAAAATCATGTTTTAGTGAAGGTTTTTCTTGCCAGCTCTGTCTTAGCTTTCTCCCCTCTCTCCTCCGCGCTATATTTAAATCCGTTTAGCTCGTTTAGATTTTGTTCGGTTTGGTTGATTTTTTTTTTTTTTTATATAAGTAACTTCCCTTTTCTTTCCACTATGAGCGATATGGGAGTTTCACGAGATGAGGCGGTCCTCTTATGGACAATTGCGTGGCCCAATGCCCAAGACATCCTTTACTCTTGTCTTTTGGTACGGTCCTGGGTGTCGCGTCGACTTCGGGAAAGGCTGGGCCGTGTTTGACGCCCGAGTGGGATGCACCCTTGAGAACGCCCCCCTTTAGTTGTGGACCCCTTCTTCTCTGATCGTGTTATCTCCCTAGTGCGAAGGACACCCGCCTCTGGACGGTTTCCGAGACATTTTCCGCCAAGGTGATGAGGACGAGCGTCGTGGGTCGCCTACCACGAGTACTAATTCTCCTCGCGCGTCCAGCATTGCTTCGTCTGCTGGTATGGCCCAGGGGCCCCCGTTATTTTGTCCAAACTCTAATGAAAGCACAATTATTTTTTAGGGTAACCGCCCCCTAAGTGTTCGAGACTCTACGCCGTGTTCGTGAGGGAGACTTAGTGAATCTTCCTTGGAGGGAGAGTTCGTCGGTGATTCCCCTATCGTGAGCAGGGAGGTTATTGAACCTCCAGATGATGTCATTGAACTTATAGACTTGACCACAGATAACAACGAGGAGTCTCCTGTGGATTCTCCCCAGTGCATTTTAGAATTTATCAATCTCGCTTCAGAGGACTAGAAAGATGCCTTAGATACCCCTATGGAAATTGAGGACAGTGATGAGAACTCATCCCCAGTTGGTGAGGAGGTGGGCGTGGGAGTAGGGGAGACCCCTCCTTTTATGATTGATTTTAGCCTTTCTCTCCAAGTGTGGTTTGGTGGAGGAGGGATTGGGAAGGATGCCGGTCCAGGATATACGTAGGTTTGGGGATGGTGGAGGTGCCGGTCCAGTATATACGTAGAGTGGGAAGATGGACCCTTCATGGTATGAATAACAAAAAAAATGCATTATATTTTTATTTATTTCCTATCTTTGTTATATCATTTTTCTTATTAGTTTCGATCTATAATATTTCCAGGCGTAGCCTTGGGCTCAAATGTGTTTGAGTTTCTGTTGCACGGGAGGCCATGTTGGCAATGTTACGAACTATATCCATGTTATTTCAAGAATAGGAGTTGTTTCATGCGTGAGCCTAGTTACACTCGACGTTTCTTGGTTGATCTTGCCTATATCTGGCTCGAAAAGCAATTTTGTAATGGATATGAAATAGACACAATACACTCACTCAACTCAGAGGTAGGGGCTATTAAAACCCTTCGGCTGATTTTTACTATCAAGATGTCATGTTAAACACAACGGCCACATGTACACGTCTTACTCTCCCGACGACTGATCGTCGAATGAGAACAAACAGGACGAGACTATCTACCCTACGCCACAAAAACCATTGAGATTGGAATTTTCAAAGAAAAATATCCAATCGATATTGCAGGGATATTTTATGAAAAAGCCAGGTAATTTAACCGTTGGGATTTTAAAACGTTAAAACACAAATTTTCTATCGACATTGTATAGATATTTGATGAAAACAAAGTAAATTGAAAGTACTGAACGTCCCGGACGAATGGTCTACTAACGTGAATACAACATCAATATCTAGACATTATCACGAGCACTAAAAATGAACATTCATAAAATATTCAGTGCTATGTGGGACTGGGTCAGGGAAGTATGTCTCTAAGCCTTCCCCCCATCTTTCCCCTCATGAATGCTTCTACATCTTCTAGGTCTAGCCTTACTTGCTCTAGGCCACCCCAGCGCCGTGACGGAGAACAACACCCAAGATCGGGGTACCATCTCCATCCTGCGTGTTTGGTGTTGGCGGGGCACTGCCGCTCGACGCCTGGCCCGGTACTCGATGCAGCCGGCCTGTGTGGTCCTCCCACACCAATGCTAGGAGGGGGTGCATCAGTGCGTCCAGCCTTCTGGTCATAATCTCCCCCTGGCGTAGGACAGCCAGGCTGATGTCTTCTGCGCCCGGCCACGTCGCCGAGAGCCCCCCCCCCCTTTCCATGTGGGGTCCAGCTCGTCCGCTCCCTCGCCGAGGAGGGTTGCCTTGAGGGTGGCACGTGCTCATACTCGCGGGCGTCCGAAGACTTGTGGTTCCTTCTGCGTGCCATCCAACCAGGCAGGTAAGGCTCCATTTTAAAGACTATGCACAATTATAAAATTTACTTAGAACTGTTTGCTGCTTGTTTTAGCGTGCCTTTATACCTTCTATTTTAATCGGGCTCCCCTAGCCTTGCATTGCCCCGCCCCCCATTTTTTTAATTTTAATTTATTTTATTCTTTTGTTTTTCCTGTCTTTCTATTTTTGGTTCCCATGTATGACAATATAAGGCTTTTATTTTATTTGTCAATTGGTATCTCATACTTATTTTAATCTGCTTTGGAAGACATATATTTTGCCTGGCTTTTGTTTTTTTGCCTACGGAATTCATGGACCACAAGGTCTATTCAACAGTTATTTTATGCTTACTTGAACACATCTTTACCATAGCTACGGAATAAGTGGGTTATGCTTAAAGTGGCATTTAACCGCTAAACCCAAAAAATATATTTCATTCAGGCTAACTAGTAATGAATTTAGCAATTAACAGAAAATTTAGTGGGGCCACCACGACCCCCCAAAATATTGTCAAACATGACATTTTTCGAGATAGGTCCCATTGGCAAAATTCTCCCATAAGAAATAACACAGGGACAATCTTTATGCCCCGAAACCTTGGAGGATTAGATCCAAAAAAATATTGACCATTTTAGACGTACTCTACAGCTTTTTCTGTAAATTCTCTATATTTTGTTTTGTAATTTGGGTTAGTAGTTTGGTCAAAATATGCTGATAACCAAGATGGGGTGTGCTTTTAGAATGCATATTTTTGCGTGTTTGAGGGTATATTTGGGCACAGTTTCAAGACACGATGAAAAAAATGAGCATTTTAGATAGGTACTATGCTCTAGTATATATGTGGACCAAAAAAGAAGCAGGTTAAACCCGATTTAAGAAATTTCCCAAAACAAGTTTTTTCGCAAATTTCTGGATAAAAAATTTGAAAAATTCGTGTTAAATCACAGTTACAAAATATAATTTTTTTACCTGTCATTTAAGTGTAGTATTGTGCTAAAGATCATGTGGTAAAAAATAATTTTTTGAGTTAATAGCCCCTTTCATTACTGACTAGTATTTATTTTAGTTCTAGCTTGGTTCCCTATTTTCTCTTTTTTTTTCCTTATTTTCGCTAATTTGGCACATCCTTGATTTTAAATCTACTTTAATTCGGCGGGTTAATTTCCCCAGTAACATTAGCATCTAACATCTAGAAGGAAGCTTAACTAGCTAAACCGAGGTTCTACCTCAGGCATTTCCCGTTAGGCGATATTATTTCAAACGTTGAGACTTATGTTATTTTCATTCAATTTTACATAAAATAAAAGTGAATTATTGGTGTCAGCCTCGGGCTTATAGGGCCCACACAATAATCTACACAATGCTACATCACATGGGCAAGTGAGTACACTTGGCCATGGCGTTGGGTGCCTCGGGCGGTGCCTTTCTATCTCAGGCTAGAGTGCGTCTTGGTGGAGATGCCGGGTCCGATCGAAATAATTTTGAAATGGAAATCATTTAGATCACAAATTTTGTGCGTTTTTGGTGGAGGTGCCGGGTCTAATTGGTACAATTTCGCGAGAAAAGTATATCTTGTGCGTTTTTTCTTCTTCTATTGTTGTTGCCCTCATGCCACTAGTTGCAGTGGTTCACAAAAATAAACTGCAAATCTTGATAAGAAGGTGCCGCTTCGCACAGTTATTCTTTATAACATAAAGAATGATATAAGATGAGGAGACACGCTGGCAATCCATGCAGGACGCCATTTTCCAAGATGGCGTCTTAAAATTTTAAACGTGTATTATGTAGCTATTTGTTGTCCGATTTCTTTTATTGTTTTTTTAAACGAAAGGTATTATAAAGAACTACATCTTTTGTCTCTCATATTTTATCGATTTACCCAACGGCGGTTTGCCCACAAATAATTAAAATGCAAATTTTCGAGTTTTTTGCCATTTTTTAAAATTTTCTGTAAACTGACAAACACAACATTCAAAGGTACACACAATTAATTTTCGTGGTTAAGGTTAGTGTCGTAAGAGAAAGTTTAGGTAAAATGGTCCTTAGAAAGTATGGTTTATAGTATAAAATACGTCCGTGAGGGCGGTAAATTCGAATTCCATATGTCAAGTGCTCATTCTCATTCTTACTACTCAATCCTGATAATGATCGTATTCTTCGTATAGCTAGCTACAAGTGCAAATTAATGCCAATTTAAAAAGAGAGAAAATTAATATAGATGAAGATAATTGGATGAGCAAAGCAAAGACTTCAATTTCACTGACCCCACAAAAAATTTGCTCGGGTGGTTTTTTGTTTGTTTTTCTGTCTGTTTGTTCGCGCTCTACCGGGCAAACGGCATTAAGATCTTGATGAAAATTGGAGGGGACCTTCGAAATCTCCGAGCTTAGACTTGCCACGTTTTTGGGTATAATCGAATAAATATTTCTCATGAATGTCGTACTTTTACGGGTTTTTTTTCGATTTTTAATGCAATATTTTCGTGATATTTGGGCCGATTCTGACCAAACGGGTAAGGCTACAACGATCATATTTTACATGGACATTAAGGTAATAATGATGTATTGCCTTTTGACAGAAAAATTTTAAAATGTTAGCCAGAATCCATAAAAATAAAGTTTTTAATATGAGTTTTTTGAGGTGTATAATAATTAACAAGTAACTATCAACAAAAATCCTAATTTAACAAAAATGATTTTGAAATAGGACTTGAAAAACGTAAAGATATCCCACTCATACTCAAAATTTACAAAAAAGCTCATCCGTCAACGCGACTAGACAAGGCGTTCGCGAATCGGCCTAGTAAATAAAAAAGTACAACTTCATGCCTCCACCATCGGTCTATAACATTGTCATTTCTTCTAAGTCATCACTCAGTTCTTGAGAATCAAGGTCGTCGCTAAAACAATAACATTAGAATATGTTTTGTCAAAAATTATCAATTTCTTTCAAATACATGAAAATGAATTACATTTTTGGGGGACGAGAAAACTTTTAAACCAACCTTTGATTGTAGCAGCTTCCACGACAAACTGTGCAAAGCAGTGTACATGGAAGATTAGCATTCAAACAGGAACACCTCACATTGCACCCTGTTTTACGTGCATCTCACAAGCTCACGGCATGCCTCCCATATGGCAGGTAGGTGAGTCCACTTCGGTGTCCATTCTTCATCGTTCTTCTGCTAATCCCATGATTCGAGCAGTTATCGCGCAAGACTGTCTCCATATATGGCCTGCCTGGTACCATGCTTGAAGAATATGCTGATAGAGCTTCAGAAGTCGGAGGAAAACTTTGTAAAGGGCGGTCGCTTGTAGTAAAAAGTACTTTCCTAGTCTCAGTCAAAGAATGCTCTGCACATTGTGTTCCTCCGTACAGAATGGCCACAAAGGTTTCAAGTGAATGAATTACGTCTTTTGATATTGCTGAAGCATTTTGCACAGGTTGTGCATGTTGGGAAAAGGCATCAGTTACTTGAGGAAATGAATTCCACGCCTTCCAGAATGATTTCTTTCCATGTTGTGCATGGAATCCTCTTCTTAAAGCCACTGCTTTTTCTACTCCAAGAGATAGAGCGATCTGATGAGCAGTCTGGCGTTTTGACAGCTCCAAACAGTACCCATAACTGCTCCAAACCTAGGGATTGAAAAGTGAAAAAGAAGGATACAGCAAGAATAAGGACATCACTGTCAGTGGAACGAATCAGTACAATCTTTGCTCCGTGAACTATAGCATCCCTAGTATGCAACATTATTCTTCTATCTGCTTCCTCAAGAGACTGACATGATGCACCTTCTAGTGAGGAATCATGTGTCAAAGAAGGATTGATTGTGTCGGTATAGTTGGTGACTACATGTGCAAACTGGAAGTTTTCAAGAGCCATGGATCCTAAGAGATCAAACAATTGCTTTTTGTTATTGCTATTCCCTAGAAAGTCTTTCCAGTTTTTTTGGGAGTTAGGTGACCCTGATAGGACCTGACATTACTTCCTGCACCTCTAATTTCCCTCACGCCTTTTTCAAACTAGACGTGGAGTATAAATCCCACTCAAGATCTATTCTCTTGGTGTAACAGCTATCAACGTCCTTCTTCACATATGCCATAAACTCCTGGTTAAAATATTCTACAAATGTTTTGGAGATTCGTGGTGAAACAATGTGCACAAGTCCTGGACCGTCATACACAATTACGTCACATACCGCCAAACGTTTCTTGATCAGCATGCTTCTCCAAGATCCCAACAATTTCATACTTTTGCGACGTTCGTAATGCTCCATCTGCAGATAGTACTGGAGGATGAGCGGCATTTCCGTGCCTAAAAAATTCATTGAGATCCAGGTTTCTATTTTTATTCATAATAAATAACCTTGAAAAGAGGTTAACATCACTTTTAAGAGATTTCATTGAAGTATTAAGCTTAGAATTTTTCTTTGCAGCATGAAATGTCTTAATGTTTGTCTTCTCGAGTGGATTATACACAGTTTTCGTACCATCTTCTATCAAACGTTCATCAATAAAGGTCCTGTACAATTCTATGCCAATTTGTTCTGCTTTTCTAACGTTATTCGGACGATCGTCTTCCATAACAAAGCGAGTATCCAGAGCGATTAGATCAGCAGATGTTTCTTGGAATGGTTTCCCAAGTGCTTGATACTTGACACTGGAATTCAAACTTACCACGCGCACGGACGTGTTTTTACTTTTAACCGTACTTCCTAGGGGCCATTCCACCATAACTTCCCCTACAAAGTTAGCCTTAAACACAAAAATTAATTGTGTGAAATTTATATATGTTTGGTTTGTCAGTTTACAGATAAATTAAAATTTTTGGCAAAAAACAACAAAATTCACATTTTAATTATTTTGGGGCAAACCGTTGGGTAAATTGACAAAATATAAGACACAAAAGATGAAGTATTTTATAATGCCTTTCGTTTAAAAAAATAATGAAAGAAATCGGACCGGAAATGGCTACGTTATACACGTTTTAAGCTTAAAGCCGCCATCTTGGAAAATGGCGTCCTGCATGGATTGCCAGCGTGTCTCCTCATCTTGTATCATTCTTTATGTTCTAAAGAATAACTGTGCGAAGTGGCACCTTCTTATCAAGATTTGCAGTATGCTTTTGAAATATCCTTTGAACCAGGGCCGCTACACGGTCAATAGACTCGGACTATTGCTTACGGTCCCCACTGGCCTTCAGCCACCTGGTGCATTTGGCTATTGATTAGCAGTTAATTTATGCACTGCTGACCTCCATCCAGAGTGCATAACTCATGCTCGCGTGCTTGTTGAATACACAGGTTGCTAGTGCGTATATTTTTGATTTTATAGTATACGGGTTGCTGGTACGACTATTTAATTTTTTTTATTCTAGGGATGGTCTATCCTACCACCCTACATGGTTACGTCTTAAGCTCTACTACAATATCTCATTGTTCATATAGTTGACGGAACCCCAGGGAGTGGGATTACCATCTCTCAATTAAAAAACTTACTTACTTAATTGACTTCAGATATAAAGGAAGGCAATGCACACCAATCACACACTACACAGTGGGCTAAAATATGAATACTGGTGGGTGGAATGATAGTGTTGCTTTCATTCATTCCATTCCATTCATTCATTCATTCATTCATTCCCCATTCCATTCCGATTCCAGCAGCCGAAGAGGAAGGATCTAAGAAGAGAGAAGAAGTCATAAACCCTTTCTCCGTCTGCAATACGACCTCGCCGCCCGCACCTTCTCGTGGATCAATAACAAACTGCATTCGAATCGGACCTCGCCGCCCCACACCTTCTCGAGACCGCTGACTTCACACTCAGCGACAGGGATAGCCCAGGGGCACAATCAGCTGTGACCCCAGGCTATTCACTTCCAGAATCTACCAGATTAGCCTTCCAGATGTTCTCTTCTTTGGGGGGTACACAGGGCTAAACCCGCTAGGGGTGAGATCCCCTAGTGTGCCTCCTTAGGTTAGGCTGGTTGGACAGAGCTCTCTACAGACATCCATATCCCTTTAGGGGGTAGGGTATTGTTAGCCAATAAACATGAAGGGGGGAACAAAGAAGGACCTGTTAGGAGTATCCTGGTAAGTCACCCCAGGATATCTCACTCTCAATCTCCCTCCCTAGTGTTTTTTGCTCTGTGTGAGCTATATAATTATTGATGACTCCTGTCAGTTCTGCCTGACACGACCGGCTTCTTCTGCCGAGATTTTTACTTAATCTGACTGGCTATATATGCCTGTTCTATCAAATCTAAAAAAAAAAAAACTGACTAGCTTAGCTATTGTTTCAAAATATTTTTCTGACAGGGCTTTGCCCTATTTCTTTTTATTAATCATAATTACTGACTTGGCTAACGCGAATTTTAACAAACTCTTTGACAAGGCTATGCCTAGTTTTACTTATTTAACTATAAACCATTGACCCGGCTCACGCCAAGCATTCACCCTTTGACATCATGTCGAACCTGAATGTTGATATAGCAGATAAGGATGAAGTTATCGAATCCTCTTCTGAAGATGATAGACCCAGACGTACTCAGTCGCTTGAAAGGTACACCAAATTGGGTTACAGCCAAGAAGGGCGACTTCCTAAAGCCCAAAGTCAACTCAAATGTAAGCGGAACTAAAGCGGAACTGATGGCAGACTCACTTGAGGCGGCCTTTACCCCAAACAATACTCCTAGCTGTGCAGATCACATCAAGTTGGTTGAAAATGGTGTTGTAAGCTTAAACATCAAACAAACTGCCCCGATTATCATTGATAAAGCCTGTTGCTCACCGAAGGAGGTAATAGAAATTACTCGACCAATTAATAGTTATTATAGTATATTCGCAGAATTTCACAGTGATATTTATTAGCGTCTTATTAGCAATTAATTTTTCTTGATAATAATTTATTTTATTTTATGCCTTGCACATACGTACGCGTATTTAGGCATAACGTAGGCCTGTTTTCATGCGTTCGTGGTGAGGTAATCTTTAATGATATCTCGTCATTCGTTGTGTTATTTTATATCTCGTTTTTATTTCGTTTATACATTCATTCAAGCGTGATTTATCGCTGGGCCTAGTCCGGATTTTCGTGTGATTCCTCTGACGATTGTTAACTTTCGTTTACTAGTGGCGGTTTTATTTGCTACGATATGTCATTAAACTATATTCGTTGGTTAAGAATTCGCGGTTGATTAATCATATTTATTGCTCTAGTTTTAACTCCGATGTTTATTATTTTCTTTCATTCCTTCTTTTGGCGCTATTGCCTATGTCATTAGTTGCTATTATCGTTTGATTAATATGCATCGGTCTTTTAGCAAAGGTGTTTATTTATTCATTTCCGTTTGATGTGATGGTTCGTTATAAGCGTCTGTTTATACACAGTTGTCTGGTACCCAAGGTGTAATTTACTGATTTAGTTGAACAATTCACTTCCGTGCTAGCGATAACCCTCCTTATATGTTTTATTCTTGTGTGGTTTATTTTTAATTGTATTCGAAATTTTCTCGCTGTGCGTTAACCTACGACCGCGGCCACTTGTTTTTAGTACCTGATTGACAAATTCATATTCTCTTAAGAATGTCTCTGGTTTCTGGGTTATTAGTGTTTCAAGGTGAACTTCTCTGGTATTTACTTTCGTCGTAAACGAGAGTTGTTATATAACCGTCCATTTATTTTATTCCGGTGTTTGGCGGTCGATGCTTCCTTATTTAAATTTCTATTATTTCCGTACGCATTTTTCTGGCGTATTTTCCTCGATAATGGGTCTTTATTTGGTATATTTGTGTTTCAGCGTAATTTGTGGATAAAAATTTCATCTTAATATTATATTAATTTTTGTCATCCGTTTGATGCCTACTCTAACTACTTCGTTTATCGATCTCTTGTTTCCTCGTTTGTTCGCGGTTATATCAACCTCCCTCGCACTATTCTTTAGGTCCGCGTATGAATTGTCTAATTAATTTGTTAAAAAAAAGGGGTTGTCGCGTGATTAGGACTCATGTCACCTGGGCTTTTTATCACCTTTGTGGTTGGAAGGGTGCTGGATACGCTTAGTTCCCTCAGTCTCTCTTCACCGTTTGACATTGCAAGTTGAAGTATACGTCCGCGTCTTGTGCTTGATATTTGCAATTCTTACGCGGGCTAATTTTTTGTCAAGTTTTTATTCGCTATTTTCCCTACCTCGTTGTCTATTTTATCATCGCGACGTGTTTGATTGATTTGTGCTAATTATTAATTAATTAAATTTTTCTGCGAAGTTTTCCTTCATTGTTTAACATGTCTACGTCTGGAGAAGAAGCTACCGAAACGGTTCTCATTCATCACCACGGTTCTACGTATGATTTCCGCGGTGCTCCCGCGAATTTATTAGTCAAAATTAAAAGCGAGTTAGATCGTCTGGGTAAGGATGTGGACGTTATTCGGCAAAAGGCCCTAGATGAGGTCGCGCTCATGCGACAGAAAGCTCAAGATGAGGTCGCGCTTACGCTTCGGAAGGCTCAAGATGAGGTTGCGCTTACGCATCGGAAGGCTCAAGATGAGGTTGCGCTTATGCGTCGGGAGGCTCAAGATGAGATCGCGCTCATGCGTCGGGAGGCTCAAGATGAGATTGCAATTAGGTTCGACGTTGTCATGCGGGAGCACGTTCATTTACAGCGACGTTACGAGGAGTTTGACAACTGGCGATTAGCATCTATTGGCGATCTTGCTGACAGGTATGCCCGTGCGGCGTCCGCGCGTCCCGATCTCCAAAATGCTTCCGTCTCCTCGCCTTTTGGTGTTGGTGTGGACCTGAACATTCCATCATCATCGAGAGGAGCCAGATCGTGCGTGACGCCGGAGGTCTATGCTCCTTTGTGCACACCTCCTTTTAGCTGTGGACCCCCTTCGCCGGCGGGGTCCCCTTTATCTCTACCAAGTATGGAGACGCCCCCGCTTCGGGATATTTTCCAAAATGTTTTCTGCCGGGACGACGAGAGAACGCATCCCCAGTCACCCACTACGAGTACCGCATCGTCTTCTCGCCCCAATTCCGATAAAAGCACTGTTGTTTTTGAAGGGAGCTGTCCCGCAAACGCTTGTGATCCTTCACCTGGTGACCTCACCATAGCCAGCGAGGAAAGCCTTGGGGATTATCCCCAACGCACCCTTGAAATCATAAATCTCGTCTCCGAGGACGAGGGTGGTGGTTTAGACGCGGCTATGGACTTCGAATCTAATGTGGCCCCGTCTCTAGTTAGCGATGGGACGGGCGAGGGAGTGGAGGCGATCCCTCCTTTCGCATTTAATTTTAATTTGGCGTTTGACGTGCGGTTTGGTGTAGGAAGGAGTGGGGAGGAGTAGAGGACGGGGAGATGGACACCTCACGGTATGTGTGACAAAAAAAAATTATTTTATTTATACCTATCTTCTATCCTTGCTTTTCTCAATTTTTCTTATTAGTTTTTAGTTTATAATATTTCCAGTCGTCGCCTAGGGCTTAATTGTGTTTGAGTTTCCGTAGCTCGGGAAGCCATGTTTGCGATGTTACGAACTATATCCATGTTTTTCAAGAACGGGGGTTGTCTCATGCGTATGTACACATAAAGTGCCATTCCAGCTAGCATTATGATCAGTACTATCATTCCGCCTACTAGTATCCATATTATAACCCACTGTGTAGTGTGCGACTGGTGGGCGACACCCTTCTCTGCTTCTGACATAAGTTTAGTAAGAGAGTCTTTTAATTGAGTGATGGTAATTCCATCTCCCTGAGTTGCCTCCGTCAGGTCTAATGAACTTAGTATCTTAGTTACCGCTCCGTTTGAATCGTTCAGGGCTGGTAAAATTATTTCGTTAATTTTGTTCAAATAGCTTAGGGAATCTAACGGGGGTACGTGTATTTGTTTTTGTGTGATCTTAATCTCAGTCTCCCCACTGGAGTGCGGTAGCAACGTGAAATTAGCATTCATTACTGAGCAGAACATAGGTACTTCTAATATGCCTGCTCCCGAAATTCTTGTAGTGGATATCTCTCCTCTACCTATTCTGGTGTTGTCGTAACACTGGAACATTAATTCTGTGGGGTATGGTACGCTATACACCCATTGATTGGTGTTCCTAGCTTTAAACATCCGTGGGTATGGATTTAGAGTTACTCTTATGTTACAAGCTGATTCTGCCAATATGCCGTTGCCCATAAACATCGCGAATAGGCACGTTGGTTGATTATCCCGTCTTATCAGGCGCGTGGGTGGACAGATTTTTATTTCCTCGCCTACGCATCCTTGTAAGTCCTCCATATCCAATTCAATAAAACTTGATCGATCATCTGCCACGGCTATAAATGGGTGTGTTGGTTTAATGTGTATCGACAAAGCGCTGTCCGGTAGGAGAACGGGTAACTCCAGAGCACGAAACAGCGTGAATTCCCTATTAACGGTCCTAAGGGGAAGGTTTATGTGAATTAACAGCTCTAAACTTAATGACGCCACACGTACGCTGGCCAATTGATAGAAGAGATATATGTTTTCCTCTCTGGGCGGGGCTAGTAGTGCAAAGCCATCAGGCAAATGTGCCTCTATCGCCACTAAAGATTGAAGTAAGCGAGTCGGTGGTATGAGTAACCTGCTTAATTCCCCTCGAGATGTCGCTTCTATTGCTAGGCGTAATTGATCAAATTCTTCGCGTAAACTTGTGTAGTATGCTTCTAGGGTACGCAAGGCGGAATTTACCCCGATCGTTATCATTATTCCTCCCGATATATTTTCTTCCTGTTGTCTTACGTGTTTAGTAACCTCCTCTAATCGTTCATTAATCTCCTGCACGGCGTTCGCGACTCCTTGTATATTTTTACTGTTTTTCTGGGCTCGAATGTGCGTTTGATTTATAACAGTTAATTGTTCTTTTAAGTAATGAGCGGTCAGGTATGATGAACGGTCTAAAGTTGCTATCTTTTCGTTTATGTGTACTAAGTCTGCATGGTCAGGATTTCCAAAAAGAAATTTTATTACTTATCCCACGGGGTTAATTAGTCCCCGTTTCTGTTGTCTGAGAGGTGGAATCAAGGAGTAATGCAATTCTAAGAAATCCTGGTGTAATTTCTGGGCCTCTTGTTCCAAATAATTTATTTCTTTCTCGATAAAGGAATATACCTCCTGTGTCAGGGCGAATGATGGAGGGTGTCTGTTGCCAAATCTTATTATTTTTACTTTGTCTAGGGCCTCTATTAATGCTTCTATTGAGGCACCATATTCGTATAAGCTTAAACGAGAGGTGAGGATCCATCTGTCCCCGGTTATAAGTAAGGATTGCTCGGCAAGGAATACCAAACCTTTATCAAGCTTAATATCATCCAATTTGGGCGTGCTTCTCGCGCCCCCACATTCTACCAACATCAGTGCGAACAGCCAGGAAATCCACATGTTATCTAGAAACACTAATTATACAATATTAGAATAACACCTTGACAAGTCAATGTAGGGTCCGATGGCTCTCCGCTTATACATAGTTCTCAGAAACAAAAGGAAAGCAACGCATTTGATGCCTTTCATTTTCTTGACCTATATTTTATATTATCATTATTATTATAATTTATCATTTTTTTTTTTTTTTGAGTTGTTTTTACTCAATTGTTTAGCACTAATATTCTCATACGTGGGAACTTGTTATGTTTTATTTATTAATTTCCCCTTTAAGCCCATTATTTTTACAAGTTCATTTCTACTTGGGTTTTCATCTTGTACATTTGTATCCATTTCTCTTTGTTTATCTTCCTCTCACTTCCCCTCCTTCCCTTGTACCGGGCATTGGACCGATTATTCCGCTTAGTTCCTCTACTAAGCGTATCAGGGTGCATGCGTGACAGTCAATATCCGCACAATCCTCGTGCGATATCTTAATTGTTAAGAAGGTGGGGTGACCCAAAATGCCTAGGGCTACTTGATCGGAAAAACAGTTTTCATGTATTTCCCCCATCTTTTCCCTCATAAATGCTTCTACATCTTCTAATGTTATTTCATCTAGGCCTCCTGCCGCCCCGGCGTCGTGAGGAAGAACACCACCATAGTCCGGGATGTCACCTTCCTCCTGCGAGTTAGGTGTTGGCGGGAGACTTGGGCTGGGCGCCCTGGTCGGCACACGATGCAGCCGGCCAGCATAGTCTTCCCATTCTAAAGCCGAGAGTGGGTTGATTAGGGTGTCCAGCCGTTTGGACAACATCTCACCCTGTCGAAGGATGGCCAGACTGATATCTTCTGGCCATGGCCATGGCGTCGAGCGCCCCCCCTGCCACTCGGTGTCCTGTGCGTCCGCGCCCCCCGCGGGAGTCGACGGCCTCGCGGGTGCCCTTGCGGGAGTGGCTGAAGGCTTGCAGGCTCTCCGGCGCGCCAGCCAACCGGGAAGGTGAGGCTCCATTTTCTAGACTATAATTGTAGATTTCATTTAAGGTTATCTATTGTTTAGCTTATTTTTGATGAGGATTTGCTTATAATAATAGGGCATCCCTTGTCTAATACCCTTTTAGTATTTTCTTAATTATTATTATTTCCAGCTCCCATGTATGAAGATAGTAGGCTTTTTTTTTCATTTGAGAATTAACATTTCCCTTTTGTATTAATCTACGTTGGAAGACGTTTATTCTGTCTTAATTGAATCTTTAAACACAATGGCCTATGCTACAAGAGGTATGGTTAATAAGGTTCTATCTACAAAGTCATTAAGTTAACTGCATATTTCTCGTGACGAATACGTGAGTTATAAGTTTATCTTGTCCTTCTTATATTTTTTCCTTTAAGTTAATTTGGCACATTCTTTAATTAGAGTAATTTTTTAATTAAGCGAGATCGTTCCTCAAATCTTATTTGTATATGACGGGACAAGGATCCTTTAATGGCTAAGCCTATGTTCTACCACAGGCATTCTCTAACAGTTGCCACATTCAAGCTTTTTCTAAGTTTTCTTAATTTTACACTAGTCCTATGTGAGTTCCATGTATTCAGGGCTGTGTAATGGTTATATTATAATTCAAGCATGTTTCAGGGTGCAAACAAGCGTGCATCTACATATTCATGGTGCTTTAATATCGTAAGCGCGCTATTCCATATGGGCGTGCGGCTTGGTGGAAGTGCCGGGTCTAACTTGTATTGATTTTTCTCTCTCAAAAGAAGTGAAACTTGTACGCGGCTTGGCTGAGGTGTCGGATCCAATTTGTAATGATTTTCTCCTTTAAAAACAGTAAAATTTTGTGTGGCTTGGTGGAGGTGCCGGGTCTAACTGTGAAAATGTCTTCTAAGAGTAAATTTTCTGTGCCTTTGGTGGAGGTGCCGGGTCCTACTTGTATTGTGAAACGCGTAAGTAGACCACACGCCTAATTAGGCCTGGTCAACCAATACGCGCCCCACCGTTAGCCAGGAAGAGACGGGAGATTACGAATAATGTCCGAATATGAAATATATATAAAATATATTATCAAGGAGCCCCCACCAACAACACATTCGAGTAAAAATATAAGACATTGACCTGTGTTGTTGTAAGGGCAATCGGAACAGTATTAGGACAGAGCAACGAAAAAAAAAGAGAGAGGCAAATTTAAGAAAAAAAAATATAATAAAAATAAAAATACGTATGAAATGAATGATTAAATAGTAATAAATAAGTAAGTTAAATGATCAAGCTTAGAGGAGCGGATAAAGCATCCCCGGGCCGGCCCCGGGCAGCCAATTGGCATAACGCGGCGCCTTCACCCACCGCCAGGGCCCAAAGAACTCCTCACACAAGGGGTGAATTTCGAAATCATCTCAATAGTTTAAGCAAAGGGCAAAATAGTTTTTTCGGGCCCTTGCCTCGAAGCCTGGCAACATTGGGTCCAACTCACAGGGGAACGTTAACTCCCGCAATAAGCCAAAAAGTTCGAGCTCTAGTAGCTCTGCCCGAACCTCGGTTAAGCGCACGGTGCGCACCTTCCATCCGTGCTCCACCGGGCCAGAGGAAACGCCGTCCCCACGGTACAGTAGGAGGAAAATGTCGGACGCCGCTAAAGCGCCCGACACCCCTGCCTCACGGACGAAAGAATCGCCCTCTGGGCAGCGATAATCGATGGCATCTATGAGACGCCAAAGAAGATCGACCTCCGCCCGCATTACCCCCATATCGCACATACTACCCATATCGCTGAGAAAAAGGAAAACGAAAAAAAAATATATATAAATCCAAACGAGCTAAACAAAAATTAAAAATGCGAAGGATGCGAAGAATTTAACAAGAACCAGACTGACGGGAGTAAAACTTTTGAAAAAGAAAAAAGAGAGAACAGACAATGACTTGTGAACAATTAGTAAAACGAATAACAGATAATTTAATGTGAAATTGAAATAACAAATCAAGATATGAAATAGCAAATAAAGATATTGAGTAAAAATAAGCTGAGCAAAGGACTATACGCAAAAAACCACGCAAACACTAAAAAGATATCAATTACACGGAACCACGAATCTGACGAACCAAATGTCACCACTGACAACGAAAGACTGTAAGAATTATTTAGGTAAACTTACCTACGCGAAATTATCACAAAATGGCGGCGACAGATGGAAAAATCAAGGGCCTGCAAATAGAAAAGAAGTTTCCACAATAAACCCACACACTTTGATAGTTATACCCACCCCCGGCAGCCATTCCATAAAAAATACCCGTAAATGTCCAAACGATAGCAGATGTTGAACGGACATAGGAGTTATGACGCACGCTGCTCGAATGAAACGAAAATTTTGCAATTAATAGTCCGAATCCAAGATAGCAAAACGAACAATCCCCCTAACATGTGCGATTCGCGGCGGCTACGCCTAATGGGATGCGATAATAAGCATCATGATTAAAAATAATGTCTCCAAATACTAACGAAAATGTTGTTTCTAATTTCAGGATCTCCTCATTCAAATAATTAAACAAAACGAAAGAAAGAAATAAGGTTTAAGAATATAAAAACCATCTTCCCATCAAAACATGGTTGTTCAGAAACATTGCTTAGTAATTACGAACGTAAGAAAAATAGACAATTGCACTCCAATTTCAGTTTAATTTATGAAAAAAATAGCCAATTTACATTACAATAATATTTTACATAACAATGTTAAAAAAAAAAAAAAAAAAAAATCACTGCACTCGAGCAATTTATGCATTAGCTTGCAATTGAGAAGTCCTCAATAATTAACAATGGAAAACGGGATAAGAAGGGAACAAGGAGAATTTTGTCGAAAGTTCCCCAAAATCATCCCCACTTATCACTGAAAGCACAATATAATATATGGTTACGCCAAGCTGTAGCCCTACTGAAAAAAAAATGAGTTGCATAGTTTACAAGAGGAACTTTAAAGCCTCGCGTCATAAGATAACTGCAAAAAGAAATCAATGGTTTCTCACCGAGGAGAAACGTCCATACTAAACATGGACAGAGCGCGGGTTAGTCACTAACATGGTTAGCAGACATGTAAATGCTAGCATCAAAGCGATGCAACATGCTTGTATTCGCATGTAAGGGAATGGCAATGATCCCAGAAAAAAGTAGTTGCGTGGAGTCTGACTTTTTAAAGAGGTTTTACTCAGGCTCCTAGTGTGGGGACTGGGGAGTGATGTTGGATTACAACGCCACCCCCCCCTCCACTTAGTTATAGTATCTTAGATATAGAATTGTACAAGAAACTTAGGCTCGATGGTTGTATGCAAGTTTGCAACTAGAAGGAACTAAAATGCTTCAGAGTCAGGTCAATAGACCATCATAATATAACCCTGGGAAAACAGCTTGTAGATAAGTAGACCCAACGGCTTCCATATTCACTCCGCGAAATAAATGCAAGAAAAATCAAAACAAGGCTAAATGACATGATGATTAAATTAATAATCGGGAGATAAATGCAGGAAAAATCATGTTAATTGAATGAATAATCGTTACCGAACCAAAACATAGAGCTCCCCCCCCTAGAGGGGTAGGGGAGATACAAACAGTAGCCGACCAGATGTGTGATTAGCTGCCTCAAGCGACTATCGCTGGTGGTCAATTGAAACAGCCGGTCACCCCGTGGTTGACTAAGCCACAGGCCATATGGAAGCGGTTGGATAGACCATAATTTTGAAATAATAATAGACACGCTAAGAAATGACCAAGGTCAGTTGCTTATAGTAGTGTAATTTAAAACTCTAAATGTTAGAATATTAATTCACAATCAATGCGAAAAACCTCAGTGTAGTGCAGTGAGTATATATTAATTGAAGGAAATTTCATCCCTCTTAGTCAAAAGAAAAGATAACAACAATCAAATAGTTTACCTGACGTCTATGCACTTAATGAAATCTTATCACATCTTAAGGGTAGTAATATGATAAATGTAAAAACAATGACACTACGTAATGTAAAGACAAAAAAAAAATTTACAGATCTCACGGCCACAAAATTCATCTTCATAGAAAATAAAAGCAAGCATGGATAGGAAGGCCCAATTTTCGCCGTAACAGGCAAAATGGCAAAACATTGTACACTCATCTTGTGAAATAGAAAAAAAATGTTAACATTAAGGCCACGAGTAATATATCGGAAACGGGAAAAATGTAGAAAAAGACAAGCACACGATCTACATCGAAAAAGACAGTTTGACAAATGAATAAATACTCACCTTACAATAGAAATTTTTTCCAGTCCTAACTTAGATTATTAACGTTAACGCCACTCTTAGGAGTGACAGGAAAAGGAAAACAATTTCATAAAAATAAAACTCTCGTAATTTTTCTTTGGAAAAGATAAAACAAGCCCCGTTTTTAAATTTTAAAGGGACCAAGAAAAAGAAAAACAATAGTTAGCAATGTTAAAAAAAAAAAGTATCAACAAATTTGGGGGTATAAATTGTGCCAAAAAAAACTCCCGGGCATTTTTAAGGTTTAAAAAGCCCCCAAGGGGGGGAAGAGTCGTTTTTAAAAAAATTCCCTAGTATGCTCGTAATTTTTACTTTTTAGGGGAGAAATCTGGTCCTGAGCTTTTCGCACTCGATGAAGGTCCCCCCCCCTGCACCTTTAAAAGGAAACCCCGGGATGGCCCCCCTTTTCAGGCCCCCCAGCCCCAGGGCCTTAGTTTTCCCCCCCAAGATCCCCCCGTAGCCCCTGCTTTTAAATCCCGATGCGAGGTCAGCTTTACGGGAACCCAAAGTCAGCCCAAAAAATTCCCCCTTTCAAGGGGAGGGGGAACACAGTTTAGAGTCGACGCCCCAAAAAGGAAAACTATATCAAAAATCGCCACCCCCAGGGGCCGTCCCATACCCCCACTTCCTCAAAAATAGGAAGAGGTGCTTTCCCTCCTTAAATCACAAAATCCTAAGGGAACCCCCACCCAATCCTACCATGAAGAAAAAACCAAATTTTTAACCCTTTGGATCCCCTTCCCCGCAACAAAAACTAAGAACCTAACCGAAAAAAAAATCTACTCCCCTTTCCCCGGAAACACACCATCGGTCAAGGAAAAATTTTACTGGTTTTAAACAAACTACAACCGAACCTTTAAACGCGACTCACGACGCAACGAACAAAGGGAACAAAACCCAGGTTTCCCCGTAGGTTTAGCGCAAACACGAGTCCGGGCATATACAAATTTTTCAACCTAAACCCCCTTTTTTAAGAGGGGGGGCGGGGCAAGGGTTTTAAACAATCGACTGGGAACCCCGTTTTGGTTTCTAAGAGTGTTGTGGTTTCCCCCGAAGTGTGCAGTGCGAAAGGGGGGAGTGATCCCCCTAAAGAAGATGTTTCAGAAAAATTTTTATTAAATTGTTTAAAAAAAATAAGATTTTACCACTCTCTTTAGGGAAAATTAGATTTAAAATTTTCCGGGCATTTTTGTTTTCCCCTTTCGCCCGGGGCCCCCCAGATAAAAACACTTGAAAATATCTTTTTGAAACATGGAAAAACCCGGGAATGCGCACTTGGGGGGTTTCATCATGTTTTGTAGATAAAAAAAAAAATTTGGTTTTCCTTTGCTTCGCCTTTTTGCTTACGGTTAATTTGGTAAGTAAAAAATTTTAAGCACTTGCTTTAAACCCCCAAAAAGGGAGATGTATTTTCAAAAGAGATTCCAAGGGACTTTGATTTGGGATGCTGAAAAAAGGTTGGAAAAAGCAATATTATGAAGTGATATCTAGATCTTATTTAAATATACTGATAAAGGATTCCATTTGTTAAAAAAGGTTTGGCCAAAATTTTTGACCAACTTTTTTGTGAAAAATGGAAAATTTTTGGGGTTTTGGAAAACAGACAGCCGCATGAAAGGTCAAAGAAATTTTAAGTCAAAGCAGTTAAAAACCCAGCCCCTACCAGGGATTCAATAAAAAAACCTGTTAAACCGCAGGCTTAAAAAACCGGGGTACGTGTCGAGTTTAAAAAAAAAACCTTTTTAGCCCCAAAGTTTTAATTTAAAACCAAAAATCGAAAACCAGACGTGGAAAACTTTTTCGGAAAAAGCGTTTAAATTTAATTCAAACCCAAAAATTTTTTAAAACCAGGGTTTAATTGTTAGCCATTCCCTTT
>JAMZAV010004819.1:0-50286 GCA_024449915.1 Sweltsa coloradensis
GTTTTTCTGAGGTGTAAGGTTTGGCTGTATTTTTACAATTTTTGTATTGTGTGAGATCTCATTACTTTTTCAAGTTCCATTGCATTTGTTAAAATATAATAATTTTATCAAAGTCGATTTAATTGCTATGGTATTACCAATAAACAATAGGATGAAAAAATGTAGTGGTCCAAAGACTTGCTTTTTGTAATCAATGTAGGCGATCATTGTCAAGTAACTATAGTTACTTATTATTTTATTTCGAAATTGTACAAATAATCGTAAATTTAGCTGTACAACTCCATAGAAAGTTAGAAAAGGGCCATAAGGCCCCAGTCACAAAGTGTCTTACTTACTATACCTATGTTATACCACTTAAAACCACATTATAAAATACATTAAAATAAATGAACAAATAATATAAAGGAGATAGTAAAGGATGAACAATCGAATATAGATTGTAAATGGTGAACAAATGATGGTTAACAACAGCTGGTAAAGGGTGAACAATGATGGTCTGGTTCTTATAGGCCTAATATAAAATGAGTTAGTAAAAGGGTGATCAAATGATGGTGAACAATTGATAATTAAGGGTGTACAATGATGGTGAAAAATAATTGGATGACTTCCAGCATGTTATAACTTGATTTTAGAATGAAAATGCGTTCTCATTAAGAAATTTTGAAATGGTTCCTAATAGCTACATTAAAATGTCTGGAAGTCTTCACGTCAGCCGGTAGAGACTAGACACCCAACGGTAGTAGTAACTAACACCCACATATAACAAAAAACTTGTAAAAAAGAAAACAGCCAAAACTTACACAATCAAAAGCAATGAGATCTAAAAGAAATGCCAAGCTTATGTACCCTCCCACAGTTTCGCAATCTTAATACATAAATACACTTTGCCCTGTGACTGTGTCCTTGCAAAGCGTTGCAAAATTTTATTTGCAACTATTGTTTTAAATTGTCTAAATTAAATTTAAATTAAACTGTGTGTTTAAGTTGTGCAAATTTATTTTGCCAAGCTTTGCAACGATACAGTCACAGCGAAAAGTGAATTTATGTAATAAGATTGCGAAAATGTAGGAGGGTACATAAGCTTGGCATTTCTTTTAGATCTCATTGCTTTTGATTGTGTAAGGTTTGGCAGTTTTTTTACAAGTTTTTTGTCATAAGTGGGATCTCATTACTTTTTCAAGTTCCATTACAAAATTATTTGTTAAACACAATAATTTTATAAAAGTCAATTTAATTGATAATTATGGTTTTGCCAATAAACAATAGAATTTAAAATATCTAGTGGTCGAAAGACTTGTTTCTGTAAACAAAGTAGGTGATTATTGTCAAGTAACTATAGTTTCTTAATCTGTCTGACAATTATTCTATAGTCTGCTAACGCACATTTTGGGGCGGCCCGACTTTGGCCCACCGAAACTGGAGTTTCCCCGCACCGGGGCTAACCGACTCGGCAACGTACGCGACCGGAATTTATTTCGGATTTTGATAAAAAATTCTTCGCCCCCGCGGTTGTCGGCGTCTAGAACACTATTTGAGGTTTTCACAACTTGGCGAATTCGTGCTTTTTGCCTACCAAAAAACGGAGCAAAACGGCGGACGACGCGGCGCTTAAAGTACGCGCGCCAACCGCTCGGCGCTGGCCTCGTCGGGGGCGCTCACGCGTCGACGACGAAAAACACCTTTTGACTTTTTCACCCATCTCTCTTCGTTTGGCCGTGGCGACGTTGAACAGTTCGACTCGAAAAAAAATCGCGGATTTTCGTGCACAATTCGGACATTTACAACAACTTTCTTAGAGAAATTTTTTTTGTAATTTTTTTCCTTCAAATCACCTCTGGGGGGCGGCATTTCGGGGGACCACAGTATATGAAATTTCCCCAAAATGTACCGTATTCTTATATTCGGCACTTCAAATTTTGACTTTCCGAATTTTTTTTCCAAATTTTGGGTAAACTCTAGAGCTTTGGTCTTTGGTGATTTTCAAAGCTTGAAGACGGACGCACAAGAGGGTGGAAAAATTTGTTCCCGAAATTTCGTAAAATAACGCGAAAAAAATTAAAGAAACTTTAACAAAACTTTTAATCTACACCTTGCCTGTTGGAAATATTCAAAATTCGAATTTGAACGTTTCTAAAAAAAAAATCGAGCCCCATCCCCTTTGGGAGGGATGTATGTAAATGAGATACAATAGTTTGGGTACCGGGAATCGAACCCGTCGTTAGGGTTGAATGTTGAATGTCCTCGGGGACGTCCGTTTTTCTGTCTACTTCAACCTTGCGGGGGCCAAAATTAATGGTAATTTTTTTTTCGAAAACCTAAAGGGCAGACGACACTGCACGAGACAATCCTCTACCAATGTTGTATAACATATTTGATATTTTGTTAATTTGCGAAGGGGTTTTGCCTTATATAAAAATGCCATGTGACATATTTTTTTTTAAATTGTAATTTCGTTTCAAAGGAACGCAAATAAAAAACTGGTCCAATTGGGTCCAAAAAATTATATGTTGTACTATAAAAATAGCTCAAGAGTCGGGCAATACGATCAGACAAGTTTTAGCTCTTCGTTTTTACCCTTAGTGGGCGAAAAATAAATCCGGAAATGTATTTTCACACATATCTGGTATCGATTTCGCCCCGAAAATGCCCACTTTGACGAGTGTACCTCATAGTAGCATTTTTTGGGAAAAACCAAAAATATTGCACGGAAAGCACGGGACATGTACCTACATTTTGATAACAAACACTTTGTGGTTTGTGACATTCGCCCGTGTTTCTTTCCTTCCGACAGGCAATCAATGTGTAATTATTCAAAGAATGTAAAAGCATTTTCTTATCCAACATGATCTTTTGAATGCCCTGAAACGGGCCCTATTTCGACTTTTAGGTCACTACCATGTTGGGCTAATTAATTAATATGAAGTGCAATCTAATAACAAAATTTACTTGTCTCACTTTTCAAAAGTCCTGAGCGCCGAAATTGCACTTGAAAAATATTTGTAATTCAAAAATGTTAAACAATTTATTATCATTTAACATTTGGCATGCTTACTGTGTTCTGTGTTCTGGTAATACTGAGACGAGAGAAAATAGTTGAAGCAAAATCTATTTATATCTCAAGTGTTGTAAGAAGACGTGCAAAGTTGCTCCGTGTAACTTGAGGATCTGAAAGGGTTAGGCAACTATACAATAATCCAAGAAATCAATTCAACACAATATGCACTTGAACAAGGCTCATGTGGAATATAATGAAATTCAAAAACCAAAACGACACTTATACTTAGAACTTGGCAAGATCTACAAAAGGGTGTGCGTGCTAGACATTAAAGAGGTGAAAGGGTTTCAAAGGGGCAATTTTGAGTAGTCAAAATATAAAATATGTAATTAAAATTTAATTTTGCAATGATTTCATTTTAAATAAATCAATGATCCACCACAGGGGTCGGGTTGTGATAAAGGGTCAATCTAGGACATGAACCACTGTTGGTTTTGACTAGACGCCGCAATGACACAGTTCCCGGGGGGGGGGGGGGGCGCAGCGGGTTGGGGGGGGGTTGATTTTGTAAATAGAAATTAATACAGTTCATCAATATCTTCAAGCCTTTTGCAGAAATTATGTTTAATACCAGTATTTCACGACGTGATGGGCCATGATGAGGGGATATGAAGGTGGGGTAGGGGAAGGGAAGGGGGGGGGGTAAAGTCGAGTTTTAATTACATAAACCTTTAATTGGATGAGCGTAGCGAGCGAAGCGAAGATTCCATTTCACTACACTGGAGAAAAAATCCGGAATGTTTTTTTTTTTTTTTTTTTCTGTATTTTTGTGTGTCTGTTAACACGATTCCGGCTAAACCGATACTCCGATTGTGATGAAATTTTATGGAGGCCTTCGAAATCTCTGAACTTAGAACTGCCACGTTTTTGAGCGCAATCGGAAAAATTTTTCTCATAAAAAACGCAATTTTACGATTTTTTTCGAATTTTAAAAAATTTCTTCGACTTATAACTCCTACATGCTTTATCCGATTTGTAAAATGATTTTTCACAGAACTTAATTTTATGAATTCAGATATTCGTTGTAAAATTTAAGCTTAATCGAAAAAATATTCCTCATGAAAATCGAAATTTTACGAGTTTTTTTCTTTTTTAAAACAATTCTTTGACTTATAACACATACATGCTTTATCCTATTGTAATGATTTTTTCATTAGAACCCTTATTGTATGAATTAATATATCTGTGTTAAATTTGAGCGCAACCGAGAAATTATTTCTTATAAAAATCGCAATTTTACGATTTTTTTATTTTTTTAACAATTACAATTTTCTTAAAAAAAATTAATAAATTAAAGTAAATTTTTATTTAATTTAATTTAATTTTAAAAAATTCAACTTAGTTATGATTTTTCCACAGAACAACAGAAAATCCGCGTAACACATGGCAGCTCAATGCACCAATTACGCTCATCCAACAACGCGGCGGGCTTAAGCGTTTCCTAGTATTTAGTGAAATTTAATAACTTTTTCGGTTTTGCTCTTTCCAATTACGTCACAGGGCCGCGGCGTCCAAGGCATCGATTTTTGAGGAAAGTTTTTGTCTAGACGCCGCAATACACAGTTTGGGGGGGGGCGGGGGGGGGGGGGGCGAAAAAAGCGAATTTTGGAAATGTTCATTAATACATTGATCAATATCATCAAACCTTTTGCGGAAAACTATGTTGAAGACCTGTATTTCGTCGTGATGGGCCATTATGTGGGGATATGAAGGAGGGGGAGGGGGGGTGGTTGTAAAGTAGAGTTTTCAATACATCAACCTCGAATATTTTGTGCGGTTTTGCACTTTCCAATTACGTCACAGGGCCGCGTCCAAGGCATCCGATTTCCGAGGACTGTTTTGACTGGACGCTACAATGTCTCAGTTTGATTGGAAGGGGGGGGGGGGGGGATTTTTGGAAATGGAAATTAATACATTTTATCAATATCTTCAAGCCTTTTGCAAAAACTATGTTAAATACCAGTATTTCCGTCGTGATGGGCCATGATGAAGGAATGTGAAGCAGGGGGCGCGAAGGGGGTGTGTGTAAAGTCGAGTCGTGTTTACAATACATAAACATTGAATATTAAATGAAATGTACTAACTTTTTTTGGTTTTGCTCATTCCAACTACGTCACAGGGCCGCGTCAAAGGCATCCGAGTTTCGAGGACTGTTTTGACTGGACTCCGCAATGACATAGTTTTGGCGGGGTTTGGGGGCTGGCCCCCCGGAACAGAATCAGTTACAAACAAACAAACACGACAGGGACTGCAGGACGGCTAAAAACGTAATGATTATAATTATTTTTTCACTGGGAATTTGCCGGGTTTTTACCCAGGGCCACTGTCACCCTTTTTGGGGTGCCAAAGAGGAATTTTGGATTTGAATTTTTTTCATTTTGAGTTTTTTGCCAAACCGAACACGTCAGCGGGCCAAGTCCAAAATCATAGTCAGGATCTGTCAAATTTTAGACGTGTACAAAAAATTTCTTTGAATTTCTCAAAAAAGTGGCTGGTCATTTTGGGGGATCCAAAACACATTTCTTTTCGTCATTACTCGGGCAGTTCTTATCCGATCCGAGCCATCTTGGGCTTTACGGAACCGGACTGACGAGGCAAATTTTTGCGTATCCCGGAAAAGCGTCCCGGAAAATTCGGCTTCCCGGAAAAAAACGAAAAAAGTTCAAAAGTTGTCCGATTTGCAAATTTTTTTTCCACAATGTTTCGGAGGTCGAAGCGAGTCCGTAAGGGTTTCGGAAAATCGTTGGTCATTTTTGGGAAATACAAAAAACATTTCTTTTATTAATAACTTTTGTAATTGTTGTCCGATCTCCGCCATCTCGGACACTACGGAACCGGACGTCAGACGCCGACATTTTGGTGTCCCGGAAAAGCGTCTAGGAAAATTTGGGCGTCCGGAAAAACCCGGAAAAATACCAAGTGGTACCAAAATCAAAAAATGTTTTTTAACAAGTGTTCAGGAGGCCAAGGCGAGTCCGAAAGCGTCGTGCAAAATCGTACGTCAATTTTGGAAAATCCAAAAAACATTTCTTCTCTCAACAACTCGGGCAATTGTGGGGGGGGGGGGGGGGGGTTGGAAATGGGAATTAATACATTTTATCAACATCTTCCAGCTTTTTGCGGAAACTAGGTTTAATACCAGCATTTCCATCGTGATGGGCCATGATGTGGGTATATGATGGAGGGGGAGGGGGAAAGGGGGTGTAAAGTAGAGTTGTCAATACATAAACTTGACTATTTAGTGAAATTTATTAACTTTTTCGGTTTTGATCTTTCCAATTACGTCACAGGGCCGAAATCCAAGACATCCGATTTTCGAGGACTGTTTTGACTAGACGCCGCAATGACAGTTTGATTGGAAGGGGGGGGGGGGGAGATTTTGGAAATGTAAATTTATACATTTGATCAATATCTTCATGCCATTTCATTTTTTCATTTTTTTACCAATGGCGTCAGAGGGATTTACGGCCCTTATACTTAATTATTTTATTTTAAAATGGTTGGTCTATTTTGGAAAATCCAAAAAACCCTGTTTCTTTAATAGCTCTGGCAATTTTTGTCCGATAGAGTCCATCTTGGGGTCTTTGGAACCGTATTAGTCGGACGCAAATGGGGTTATTTACAAGGGTTATAAGGTCAAAACAGTGATCCGAGCATTCCAACACCCTTATAAGGGCATTTTTTAAAATTATAATTTGTCAGCAATTATGGCCCCGAAACACCTTCATTTGAACGTGGCCAAAAACCTTTTTGGAATTTCTCACAATAGTATCTGGTCATTTTGGGGAAAAACTTTATCATTTTCTATTTTCTTCTTACACAAGGCGTCAGAGGGTCGCATCAGAGGTTATGGCATTAATACTAAATTCTTTTCTTTTAAAATCGTTTTGGGAAATCCAAAAAACATTGTTTTTGAACAGCTCTGGCAATAATCAAATTCTTTTCTTTTAAAATCGTTTTGGGAAATCCCAAAAACATTGTATTTTTGAAAAGCTATGGCAATTTTCAACCAATCGGGTCCATCTTGGGCTCTATGGAACCGTATTGGTCGGCGCAGCAGGGGTTCTTAACAGGGGTAATTTTGCAAGTCAAAACAGTGATCCGGGCATTCCTTCACCCTTTTGGGGGCATTTTGAAAAATTTTAATTTATATTTTTCCTTCCGACTACGTCAGAGCGCCCTGTCCAAGGCTTCGGCCCCGAAACACCTCCATTTGAACTTGGCCAAGAGCTTTTTGGAATTTCTCAAAATAGTGGTTGGTCATATTGGGGTAAAACTTTGTTTTATTTATATACACCACAACTATAGTCCGATCGAGTTCATCTTGGGTTCTACGGAACCAGGTGGACGTGGTGCATATTTTGACGTACCGGAAAAGTGTCCCGGAAAAACCTTTTGTCCCGGATTTTGATGAAAGGCGCAGTAATCGTCAGATCCGGTCCATCTCGAGCTCTACGGAACCGTGCGGGCGGAGCAAAGATTAACACGTACCGGAAATGCGTCCCGGAAAAACTTTTGTCCTGGATTTTTACAAAAGGCGCAATATCTGTACGACAGGGTCAATTTTGGACTCTACGGAACCGGGCAGACGAGGCGCATAATTTGACGTACCATAACGGTAAAGCGGTAAAGCGGTAAAGCGAAAAACTGTAGTCCCGGATTTTCGAGAAATGCACAGAATGTCCGATATGGTCCATCTCGGGCTCTGCGGGTCCGCGCGGACGAGGCGAAGATTTAGACGTACTGCAAAAGCGTCCCGAAAAAAGTAATGTCCCTTATTTTTACAAAAGGCGCAATAATTGCCCAATTGGGTCCATTTGGGACTCTACGGAAATGCGCCGATGAGGCTAACATTTTGACGTACCCGAAAGTAGCCCAACTGCGAGGTCTTTAGTAGCTCGGGCATTTTCCGTCCGATCGGCTCCATCTTGGGCTCTATGGAACCGGGCGGTCAAGCCAAACACTTTTCGTTCCGGAAAAGCGTCCCGGAAATTTTTGCGTCCCGGAAATTAAAAAAAGCCGTAAAAACTACTTGATTTAGAATTTTTTTTCACGGTTATTTTAGGGGGTGGGCAGGGTTTGACGGCGTATTGAAAGTGTACCGAAAAACAAATTTGTCCCAAGTATTCGGATGAACGACAAATGTGAACCGCACAGTACCGTATCGCGGCGGTACGCGGGCCGATTCTCGAGTTTGTCGCGTCAACGAGGTTTTCAAACTACGAGGTTTTCTAAGTACGAGGTTTTCCATTCCCTCCGCGCAGCGGCTTTCAAGCCGCGCGTGAGCGCGACTTGTCTATACTAATAGTCTTGAATAACACGATCTCGGCGCGAAAAACATATTTTTTTTTTGGATTCACGGTTGCCGCGCCCAAAGTGGGCGTACCACTCGACGCGAAACGGTACGGTGCGTTCGGAATATTTCCGGGTACAGGCACCGCCAAGGGTTTTGGACCCGCTCGCATACTTTGGCCTTGGCGACGATGAACATTTTGGCTCGCGTGCCGTTTTGGGGAGAGCACTTATTTAGCGGACGAGAAAAAAATGAAAAAAAAACATCATAATTTTTAATTTCGTCTTCCCACGCGTGGACATTTCCAATACGCACCCGAAACCGTCGAGGGCATGTTTTCGCTTATTTATGGACATTGTTTGGATTTTCCGTTTCAAATTTTCTAAAAATTCTAGATGCGCTGTAGAGCCCCGAGGTTTGTCAATTCCGAATGTCAAAGAAATGGCGAACGGGTGAGGAGAAAAAAAGAGCCGATATCTTTTGCCAATTGCGCGTAAAAAAATCCCAAATTCGAAAAAAGTTTTAAATTTTTTAAGATTTTGGGGTGCAACTTTAAAAGCTTAAATATTGCCTTTCCTCTGTTCGATTTGGAACGACCTAGGCTCTTTAATATAGCGGAAGGATGGAAGGTATTGAAATAAAAATTGTTTGAGAACCGGGTTCGAACCCGGGCTAGGTGGAAGCCTTCGAGTTCGGTCCGGGACACTTTTTGAAAGTTGAACTTTGCATTCAAGGTCACAAAAAGCACGGTAAATATTTTTTGTAAAATTCACGAATGGCAAAAAGCACTCTTCCCGACCTTTACGGAAATTGTCATACCAAAACATCACGCATTTGGTTACGTTTGAAGGGTAGAAGTGGCACCGACAAAATGGACATGCGTGCCGTTTTGCATAGAAAAAACAACTTTTTACCAGTTGCATGCAAATATAAAACGTCATAAAAAGGGTATGACTCTAGAGGTGGGTTCACTTTGTTGGTCTATTAAATTCACAACAGGGTCGAGGATTCCGAAAAACAACATTTCAAACCTTCGTTTTCACATCCTAAGCGCCGAAAAAATATATTTATGAACTGATTTTATTATTCCCTGCGATGAAATTTCCAACGCGCGTGTATATAGGGTACAGTTATTATTCGGCACATATCAACACTGCAGGTTAGGCGAGTGGTCAGGACGCAGAGCTATCACGCGGTCGGCGTGGGTTCGAGACACGGTCGGGTCGGTACTTTTTATCATATTGCATTGTTGTGAAATTTTAATGTATTGTTAATCAACCTACATGCTACCGATTGTGGTACGTCATTCGTGTACATGCTTTTGTGTTCATGTGTAAATAACATTATATAGTAATTTAAATTTGTTGTGAAAAGCTATGTGTACGGCGGGAGGAGGAGTGGCACGTCCTAGAAGGGGGGAGGGGCTAAGAATGTACTACCCACTTCAAATAATCAATCAATACAAAACTCAACATATTATTATGCACCTTCAACGAGGTCTGCCGAAGTTATTAATATATCGAAAATAAAATACAATTCGGCCCTACTTCAACATTTACAAAATCTACAATTATTAAAGGGTATGCGCGTGCTCGACTTTTGCCATTTAATGCAAGTCAAATGTTTCTAAAATGGTCGATTTTGAGTAGTCAAAATAATATGTAATAGAAATTCAATTTTGCAATGTTTTTTTTAACAACTATCTATATATCGGGCAATTTACGTCCGATCGGGCCCAATTAAATGTTTCGTACCAGCGACTTCCTTTTGGGTTGGGCAGTGGGGTGGTGGTGGTGGTGGGGGGGGGGACCAAGACGATTATTTGGTCTTAAAAATACAGGGTTTTTGCCACAGTGAACACAACCAGGATATCAAAGGACGTCAACCAGAAAGATAATTGCATTTTATACTGGTAATATGCCAAAGAGGTCAATGTCCATGGTGGCGACATAGACAACATTTTGGGACAGACTTCCTTTAGGGTTGGGCAGTAGCGCTCTTTTGGAAGGGTAGGGGGAGGGGGGGGGTCAAAGTCAAATTTTTTGTTCTGGGAAATACATGTGTTTAGCCTCAACGAACACAACGAGGGAATCGAGAGGACAAAGTGGTGAGGGGTGATGGAGGGGGTTGGGGTTGGGGGGGGGGGAAGTCGTTTTTATAATATCTAAACCTTGATTATTCATTGAAATTTATAAACTTTTTTCGGTACGAATCCGAATTTTGAGGACTGTTTTGAGTGGACGCCGCAATGACACTGTTTGGGGGTTGGGAGGGGGGGATTTAGAAATAGAAATTAAGACATTTCATCAATATCTTCAAGCCATTATAATTGCATTTTATAATATGCCAAAGAGGGCAATGTCCATGGGGGCGACATGGACAACATTTTGGGACAGACTTCCTTAAGGGTTTGGCAGCAGCGGTCTTTTGGAAGGGAGGGGGAGGGGGGGGGGGCAAAGTCAATTTTTTTGTTCTGGGAAATACATGTGTTTAGCCTCAACGAACACAACGAGGGAATAGAGAGGACAAAGTGGTGAAGGGTGATGGTGGGGGTTGGAGGGGGGGTGGGGTTGAAGTCGAGTTTTATAATATCTAAACCTGATATTCATTCAAATTTATTAACTTTTTTCGGTACGATCCAAATTTTGAGGACTGTTTTGAGTGGACCCCGCAATGACACTGTTAGGGGAGGGGGGATTTTGAAATAGCAATTAAGACATTTCATCAATATCTTCAAGCCATTTCATTTTTGGAGCGATTCAGAGGTGACGGCCCTTATACTAAATTAGTTTCGTTTCTTTTAAAATGGTTGGCCATTTTTGGAAAATCCAAAAAACATGTTTTTTTTTAATAGCTCGGGAAATTTTCGGCCGATCGGGTTCAACTCGGGCGCTATAGAACCGCGCGGGCGAGGCAAAGATTTAGACGTACCGGAAATACGTCCCGGAAAAACCTTTGTCCTGTTTTTTTACAAAAGGCGCAATAATTGTACGACCAAGTCCATCTCGGGCTCTACGGAACTGGACGGACGAGGCCAATATTTTGACGTACCGGAAAAGAGTCCCGGAAAAACTTTTGTCCCGGATTTTTACAAAAGGCGCTGAAATCCTCCGATCCGGGGGTGGAGGAGATCTTTTAATTAATTGGTATCGATTAACATAAAGTTGAGGTTGTCAAAACGGGTCATTTTTAAAGTAGAAACAGTGATATGGGCACTCGATGACCATTTATGGGGGTATTTTGGACATTCCTGTTATCCGCCAATTAAGCATAAATTTGCTAGAAGGGTAGCCTGGTCAAGCATGAGCATGCGCCACAACCAATATTCACAATCATTAACGGCAGGAAAAGGGAGGGGGGGGGGGGGAGGAAAGACGCAGTTTCGAGTACCTACTCACAATATCAAAGAATACAACAGGGGTTATTTTTAAAGTCAAAACAGTGATCCGAGCATTCTGGGGCATTTACAAAATTTTAAATTTATATTTTTCCTTCCGATGACGTCAGAGGGGTGCGTCAAAGGCAACGGCCCCGAAACACTTTCATTTGAACGTGGCCAAAAACCTTTTTGGAATTTCTCAAAATAGTGGTTGGTCATATTGGGGTAAAGCATTGTTGTTTTAATATCTTTCACAATTACAGTCCGATCAGGTCATCTCGGGCTCTACGGAACCAGGCGGACGAGGTGCATATTTTGACGTACCGGAAAAGCGTCACGGAAAAACTTAAGTCCGGAATTTTACGATAGGCGCAGTAATCGACCGATCAGGTACATCTCGGGCTCTGCGGATCCGCGCGGACGAGGCGAAGATTTAAACGTACCGGAAATGCGACCCGGAAAACCCCATGTCCCGGATTTTTACGAAAGGCGCAATAATTGTACGACCGGGTCCATTTTGGGCTCCACGGAACCGGGCGTTCGAGGATCATATTTTGACGTACCGGAAAAGCGTCCCGGAAAAATTATGTTCCGGATCTTTACAAATGGCACAATTATTGTCCGATTGGGTCCATCTTGGACTCTACGGAACCGCGCGGATGAGGCTAAGACTTTGACATACCCGAAAGTTGCCCGACCGCGAGGCCTTTAGTAGCTCGAGCATTTTTCGTCCGATTGGCTCCATCTAGGGCTCTATGGAACCAAGGGGACAAGACAAAAATTTTCTCGTAACTATACTCTGCTAACTCTAGGACTGGCGGCGGAAACCGAGTTTTGCCACGCGAGACGTTTTCGCCGCCGAGGAGCGGGATAAACGCGTACATTTTGGACGCTCCTCCACGAGAAAGGATCGAATTTTTCGAAAAAAAATACCCCCGAACAGAAAAAAATTGCTTCCGGGTCAAAAAGTCGAAAATCACGAAATACACCGTTTTTGTGCATTTTTGTACTCACGGTTGCCGCGCCCAAAGTATGCTTTGCGCCAAAACGTCGACGGTACCGACGTGTTCGAAATAACTACTGGTACAAGTACCATGAAGGGTTCCGGACCAACTCCCATACTTTGGCCAGGACGACGAAAAACATTTAAAATTTTGAAGCATGAAAATTTTAGAAAAAACGGATATATTACTTGGAGCATTCCCAAAAAGTCGTTTGTTGTTTGAACGTGTACACAATAGAATAAACCTCCGGTCAATTGGAGCACATTTTTGAAAAAAAAATTCATTCTCTTTTTATGGGACATTGTTTGGATTTTCCGGTTCCAAATTTTTGGAAATTTTTGGGTTTACGGTAGAGCCCCAAAGTTTGCCAATTACAAAAGCCAATGAATTGGGTAAGAAGTTTTAAAAAAATTGTCCCCACTTTCTTTTTCAGAATGCGCGAAAAAAATCCCAAAGCTGGACAATTTTGAAAATTTAACAGTGCAATTTAAAAAATAAAAAAATCTACTTCCCTTATTTATTTTTTTAAACGTCTATCTTATTCAGTTATAAAAACTGATTTACAAAGGAGGACAACTAAATAAATCTAATTACATAGATGCAGACACAACAATGAACTACATTTAAGTAAATATTTGAAATAGTAATATTACAACAATGCATTAAATACTCAACAAATTTGATAACAAATAAAAAGGATATTAAATGCAATTTATAAATGAATCGAATATATAAAAAAGGGGGTGGGGAATGAAAAGAAAAGAAAAAGAAAAGAAAAAAAAAAAAAAAAAAAAAAAAAAAAAAAAAAAAAAAAAAAAAGAAAGAAAAAAGAAGAAAAAAAAAACATAAAAAAATAAAAACGAAAAGAAAAAAACTGATTTATAAGACGATCGTTGGGCTCGTTGGTCTTGTGGTTAGCGTATCTGCTTCCAATGCAGAAGGTCCAGGGTTCGATTCCCGCTAAAGTCAGAAGTTTTTTAACTTCTGATTTGGACTTCAGTCCATCAGTTCTTGTGTTAGGAGTTTGTAAACGGTGACTTTGGAGCCGTCCTAGCAACGAAGCACATAATAAATTTCAGAGTTATTCTGAATCGGCCTTGTTGATTCTGGCGTTGATTCGCGGGTGTTCGCACTGTCCATACCACTGATTGCTATATTTCCTATTAAAAATATCGATCTTTGGTTGGTTATCGCTCACTCGTCGATTGCGTCGGGGCCTGCAGGGTTGGCTTGGTCGCTTTGATTTAAAGTCCCCCACTGAAAATCAGTAATATAACTGAGTGGGTAGACTCTAAATAAAATTTATTTATTTTATTTATTTATTTATAAACGAATATGAGGTTTGCCAAAAATCAGGAACAGCAAATCAGGGAGTAATCAATCTTTCGCGGAAGAAACCACCGAACGCGAATCTTCATTCTTGTGTTCAACCATCATTCTTGTGTTCAAATCTTGATAACAATTTAGTACAAAAGATCATGGCTCGAATATATAATTATATCAAATATATTATTATTTAAAATTGTTCCAGTCAAAAACTGATCACAGCAATGATACAGGACACCTACCTCAAGTTGCAAGTTCCACCAGTGGGCGGCAACCAGACAATCTAGGCAGAAAATTATCAATTGAAAATACATTGAATACGTCAAAATAAAAGCAATAATGAACAAACAAAGAGAACAGCAAAATCATAAAAAAGAACATATGAAGATAAATTAACATTACATAATCACAGAGACAATGCCCCACAAATAAATAGTAAAAATCAATTCCTCTTTGTTCTTCGATTCATTTATCATTGCTTCAATTTTACTTTTAAATTGTACTATTCCTATCTCAGTAAACTGGCTTCTAATATCATAAGAAATTGAATTCCAAAAGGATACTCCTCTGTACAAGAATGACTTTCTTAATGATTCAGAATTTAATTTAAAAACTTTCAAAGAGTTCATTAGAATAGAATTTCTATCACGATCAACAAATTGAAAAATATTGGGTAAAATACCTGAATACAATACCTTTTAATACTTTGTATGTATTTACCAGTACGCTTTTATTTCATTCTTTCCTCAATCGTGAAGCAATCAGATTGTAAATCTTGGCTCATAGGAATTGAATCAAACAGATGGTCAATTCTCTTCTGAAGTACAACATATTCGGTAGAAGGTCTTACTGCCCAAACCACTAAACAATAATCAATAATAGAGTGAATATAAGAATCTACAAGTAACCTCAACATTCTCTCTGTTACAAACCTCTTCATTCTACTTATAATTCCTATTGCTGATGATACTTTATTAATACATATTCATAATGTTTCTTAAAATTTAAATTACAATCTAAGAAAAACTCCAAGATATTTAAATTCATATACTCTAGAAATTAGCTTACCATTACAATTCAACGTCAAATGAATATCATTCATGCTTCTATCATTAGCCTTATGAAAAATCATAAAATTTGTTTTACTATAACTAATATCAAGTTCCTGAGTTTTAAACCAACCATCCATCCTCTTTAAAACTTCTTGAAGACGTCTTACGATCTCTTCAACATCCACACCTTCTTAATAAAAGACCGCTTACCAAGGCACATTAATGTAGAGGAAGATAAAGGAGTTTAATAAAATTATTTTGAGAACCTTGGTTTGAACCCCGGATCAGTAGCTGCCTTCGAATACGATTCTGGACACTTTTTTACTCTTTGATTTTCCTTTAAATCGTAAAAAGCATGGTACACATTTTTCTAAAAATAACGGATGGTTAAACCGACCTATATCGGACCTTTGCGATAATCGTGATACTAAACATGATCCATTTTGTAGCATTTGTATACACGTTATGGACCGACTAAAATAGTCGTGCGTGTCCGTTTTGGCATCAAAAAAATCATATTTTTGTTTTCTCACGGTTACCGCGCCCAAAGTAGGCTTTGAACCCGAACGCCGACGGCACAAGCGCGTTTGGAATCTTTCCGGGTACAAGCACCATTAGGGGTTTTAGGGCCGTTACAATACTTTGGCCGGGGCGACGATAAACATTTTGAAATGCGCGTAATTTTGAAAAAAGTTAAACTTGCTGTTTAAATAAAAAATTCTCAAAATATCATGAATTTTCAAATTCACTAACGGCGTGTGAGAAGTGCCCGTGCGGAATTAACGCAAGGGGTACAGACTGCAAAAATGTGTACCGTTTTTTTTTTTGGGACATTTTTTGGATTTTCCATTTTCCATTTTCTTTTTAATTTTCGATGCGTGGTAGAGCCCAAGGTTAGACAATTCCGAAAGCCAATGAAATAGCGAACGGGTTGTAACATGTACATCGCAGGCACGTCAATCCAGTCTCGACCGGCCGATGCATCATGATGTGTCTAACCTTTGGCGGGAAGAAACAACAACATGACCTGGGCTCTCTCCCTCTCTGTTCTCTGACGAACAACCGATGACGCCCGCGCGGGCCATATCTTTGAGGTCCACGTATTCCCTCGTCTCATCATCAGTGAACTTTGCCGCCAAGAATACGTCATTATGACCTAATATCTAAACTTAGCATGAACGTCATTTGTTTTGTTGTCTCAAAGACTGGATATAAAAGCCGACTGGCTGTCGGTATGGTTACTCACTCACCCACCCCGGACGATAGGATAAGGTCGACGATCACAGCACAATTTGGGGCACAGGAGCTCGCAGCGCAGCTTGGCTGACCGTGTTGGAGTAGCATATTGTTTGATCTTTGAGAATTGCACTCATCGTTACTTTGGGCATTAAGCATCTTACCTGCATAATTAGGACTCTCAAGTTAACTACCGGTGTGTGCATTGTCGAGCTTATCCAGGGTGAGTGTGACATCCAGTGTTTCTTCTTTGAATTGTAAATCTTTTGAGGCATTGTTGCCGACATATATTATTATTATTGTGAAGCATCTCTTGTGCGACTCATTTTGCCAGAGTGGCTCTTCAAGATATTCAGACATTGCTGTTACTATTTCACACTGTTCACGTAATTGCTCTCGCATCATAACCTACTCACATTACTAAATTAAACTACTCAATTACCACTTACTCAGCTTTTTTTTTCATACAATCCTGGGACTCTTTCTGTTCAGTCCCCTGCACCACCACTATAGAACAAGATGGCGCCCTCACTACTCGGTAGCATAAGAAAAACATAACTTTCTTTTCCCTTTCTCCTTTAAATTTCAAGTGAGCCAACCCGACCCATGACCAACCCGACTGCTGCTGGCCGGGGCCCATTGTGAAAGCCAATTATTGTCACAAAAATTTGGCCCCCAAAACGTGGGGCATTGTTTCACCCTGAGAGAATTGGTGATGGGAAGGCTCAAAATTTAAACAAATCAGAACATTTAAACTATCGTCATTAATCGTGTTTGTATAAGTACTCTATATAAACAGTGTTATTTCAAGTATCCAGGTATGAAGCTAGTCGTTTTCACGAAGGACGAGCTGGAATATGAACTCAGAATCCGGGGGACGCAAGCGAACCAGCCAGTGGCGTGGCTACGAAAGATCCTGGGAATTTCTCCTGCGCGCGAAAGAGAAGCCCCGGGAACAACAGGACCTGATGGCCAGCCGATCGTCCCCAAATCCCACTACCGGGGTGACAATTGTCAGGAAAAATGGAAGCAGGTAAAAACTCTAGTCTTATCAAAGGGAAAAACACAAACAAAGAGCTTAAAGAAAGGTGGGTTCGAGACTCATACATCTAGAGAAGAGATTAGGAAGAATAGATGGAGAGGGAGACATGGATACAGTTATTAAGTCACTTATTGGTGAGATCCAGAAAGGGGTTAGAACGACTAGAGTCAAGTGGTAGTGAGGAGAGCGAACACTCAAGTACAGATTCAGACAAGGGCAGTGATGATACAACAATTAATACCAGAGCAAATAGGAAGAGAGATAAGAAGGCTTGCAACCCATGAAAGGCAACGCAAATAGTATTAGAGGAGACAAAATACCTGTAGTAAAGTGGAACTTAGTATTTTGGGGGGGACTCACAAGAGGGGAGTGTGGGATCATTTCTTGAAAGAGTTGAAGAGTGAGGATTGCTAGACACATTACCGAAGAAGAGCTATGGTCTTCTGCTATTGACCTTCTTACAGGTACAGCGCTGATCTGGTTTCGATCAATTAGAAGAAGGATAAGTTCCTGGAAGGGGTTAGAAGCGGAACTTCGCCTGGAATTTCAACCTGCTAACTACCAAACATGCTTAATGAATGAAATTCGACACGCACACAAGGTGAAGGGGGGAGGATCAGCTTTTATCTTGCCATTATGGATAATTTAATGTCTAGACCCAAACAGGCCTATTACAGAGGAAGAAAAATTGGAAATAATTATGAATAATCTCCTTCTTATTATTTAGAAAAGTTGTCTTTGATGGAAATTAACTCGGGGGAGCAACTGCTGAAGTTGGAAGAAAATTGGAGGCGGGAAAGACCATGGCTAGCCCCAATATAAACCTCACCTAGCCTAAGGAAGGCATGGGAGCCAGACTAGCATATTCTGGTGTCAAGGGTAGTAGACCTGTGCACATTGAAGAGACGAGGGAACATTCATACAACCCTGGTCAAACAGGAAAAAACTGCTGGAACTGTGGTCAGGTTGGGCATCTTTTTCGCACCTGTATGTTAAAACGTGTTACTTTCTGTTACAAGTGTGGGGAGAGAGAGAAGACCGTAGGAACCTGCCCACGATGCTCAAAAAACGGGCGAAGAGGACCAGAATAAGAAAGTCATCTGGATCCACAGGCGCAAAAAAAGGACTTCAACACCTGAGATCGTACCGGACAACAATCAGCAGATCAGAGACAAGAGACGAGAGAAGGTACAGCAGAAGCCGCTACATCAGGACGGTCACGGCAATAAGACGGACGTGAGTGCATCTGCAATTTATCATTTTGAGGCAGTAGGGAATGACAAAAGGCCCTTCTTAAGAATAGACGTACTGGGAGTGAACTTAATTGGGTTTTTTAGACTCAGGAGCCTCTAGAACATTACTAGGTGGTCCCGGCATAGAGAAACTCAGATTTTAGGTTGGAAACATTTGAAAAATGCGACCAGACATATTATTACCGCCCATGGAACCAGGACACACGGTCAATCAGGAAATTATGCTGCCCCTGAAGTTAAGGGAGCGGCTTATTGTTTTACCAGTCTCTTAGTGCCAATAATCGAACAGCAACTAGTGCTAGGGGTTTTACTTCTGGAATTTAAGTAAGATTAAAGCCCAGTTTGTCACAAGGGAACTTTTGAGATCTTGAGCTTGCAAGACGGACTCGAGGAGGAGAAGTAGTATCAAGGGAACACTTGTCCAGTGCAAATAATCAATAAGAAAACTCTTAGGGAAAGCAAAAAAAATTTTGGTTTAAAAAAGACAAAGGGAACCAAAAAAGGGCCCCAAGGGGCCCTTTAAAGTTAAAAAATTTTAAAAAAATTTTTAATTAAAAAAAAATTTTTAAAGGGAAAAAAATGGGGCTTTATTTTGAAACTTATTTTTCGGAGAAGAAAAAAAAAATTTTTTATTTTAAACTAAATTTTTAAAAAGAAATTTTTCCCTTTTTTTTATTATTTTGACCCAAAAAAATTCTTTTTAAACTCTTTTTTAATCCTAAACAAATTTAGGAAACTTTCCCCAAACCCAGTTTTTAAAAAAAATTAACTAATTTTCCATTAAAAGGGCATTTCCAAAAAAACCCGCAACTATGACAAAAAAAAACGAACCAAAAAAAAAAAAAAGGGGAGGGTCGGGGGGCCCCTTTAATTAGTTTTTCAATTCGGAAATTTAACCCCAAAAAATAAAAAATTTAAAAAAAAACCCCCAACCCTTTGGGGATAAAAAGAAAGTTTACAGTAAAAAGTGAAAAATTTTTTATTTTAAAAACCCCAAATTTAAACATTTTTTTAAAATTTTTTTTGCTTTTGTAAGAGTATTAAAAAACTTTTCGATTTTTAAAAAATTTTCCCCTTTTTTTATGAATTAAAAATTTTTTTTGGCCCCCAAGAAACCTAATCTAATTTTAAAAAGGAAAAAAAACAGATTCCCTTAAAAGGAAAAAAATTTGGTCATTCAATTGGGTGTTAAAAAAAAAATGATAAAAAAAAAAATGTTCCAAAAAAATTCCAAAAATTTTTTTAAAGAAAATGGAAAAATTTTTTCAAACAAAATTTAGGAAAAATAGGGGGGAACCAAATAAAGTTTTTTAATAAAAAAAAAAGTGTTAATTTTTTTAAAAAAATATTCTTTTAAATTAATTATAATTTTAAAACAACAGAAAAAAACCCCTTTGTTTTAAATTTAAAAAAAAAACCCCTTGTCAAAAAATTTTTGACAGAAACAACTTGTTTTTTAAAAATGCATGTTAAAAAAAAAGGAATTAAATTTTTTTTTAATTTTTAATTAAACAATTTTATTTTAAAAGAGTTATTGGGACGGGAACCCCTAATTTTGCATTTATTTTAAAAAAAATTAAAAAGTTTTTGCCAGATTTTTTTATTTTTTTTAAAAAAGGAAGTAAAAAATTTTAAAAGGTAGGTTTTTTCTTCAAAACCGGGAAAAATTTTTCTAGGGGAAAAAGATGTTTAAAATTTTTAAAAAAAAAAAATAAAAAATTTTTTTCCTTTTTAAAAAAAAAAAAGGGGTTTTATTTTGGTTCCCAAGCTCTAGGGATCCATCAAATTTTTTAAAAAATTTTTAAAAACCATTTTAAATTTAAAAATTTTTGGGAACCCCTTTACCCCTCATAAAGGTTTTGGGACAATTTTTTTAAAATTTGTAACTACCTAAATTGAAGGAGTTTTAAGGGGAAAATACCAATTTAAATCATTAATGGGGGCGGTTTTTTGGGGGAAAAATTTAAGGAAGTTAATTTAAAAATTTAAATTTTTTCTCGTTTAAAAAATTTTTTTAACTTTTAAAAAAAAAAAAAAAAAAAATTTTTTTCAAAAATTTAAAAATTTTTATATTAATTAAAAGTGAATTAAACAACTTATTTTTGGAAAAAAACCAGATAAAGGACATGGGATTTTTTAATTTAATTTGTAAATTTTTGTAATTTTGTAATTGCCGTAATTGAATTAATTGAATTATGGAAAGTGATAAGAACCCGACCTTGGGGCCATCACTTTTCTCTTTTATTATGCTTGTTCTGTTATTATTTGATACATCAGTTGACTGGTGGTTTGTGATGTCAAACATTTAACTGGTATTAATCTAATTATTAATTTCATAATCCATTAATCTGAGAGTTGAAAGAATTTTGTTTGGGGCCATCAAAATTTGGATTTATTGGCATATGTTAGTAAAGGGTGAAATGTATGACAATCGGTAGAATTTTAGGTGTACATAATTATACATAAATCGAAAGTGGTAAAATATTACTAAAATTCAATTAATTAGATGATTAATTAATAAATTTTAAAATATTTTTTCATTTATTCATTCTCCGTAAAATAAGCTTTCATTTGATACCAATGTCGACTGTGTTGTCTCCTTTAAAAAATTTTTGTTGGTTAATTAATCAATTAATTTTATTATTAATAAATAAGAAAGTTACAGGAACTCAACTTGGGGCCATCGATTTTTGGATTCCTTGTGGTCATATTAGTAAATTCACAAATTTTCATGCTTCTTCACGATTTGCAACGATTGTTAGGCTTATAGACCCCACTATCCAGTGAACAGAATAATCAATTAAGAAAACTCTTAGGTGAAAGCAAAGAAACATTACTGGCTGCAACAGGAAGGACAAATTTGATTACCCACAAGATTGATACAGGAGATGAGGAGCCATAAAGCAACGTTACAGACCCCTGTCTCCATACCTGCAAAATGTACTGCATAAGGAGCTTGATGAGATGATAGCCAATGACATAGTAGAGCCATCTAATAGTTCTTGGAACTCTCCAGCGCTACTGGTGAGAAAGGACAACGGTCAGTACAGATTTTGCTTTGATGGTAGGAGACTAAATTCAGTGTCAAAGAGAGACGCCTATCCTCTGCCTTACATCTCATCCATCTTGGACCGCCTCGGAAAAGCCAAGTTCTTATCAAGTATTGATTTGAAGTCTGCCTTCTGGCAAATACCTTTAGCAGAGGAATCCAAGGAGAAAACCGCATTTACAATACCAGGTCGGGGTCTCTTTCACTTCAAAGTTATGCCATATGGTTTGCACAATTCTAGCCAGACATTTCAACGCCTCATGGACAAATTATTCGGACCAGAGTTGCAGCCTGGCATCTTTGTCTACTTGGACGATATTCTTGTCGCTCAGATCGTTTGAAGAGCATTTAGAGCATCTGAGGATTGTGTTATCAAGAATCCGGATGCTAACCTCCTGATTAATTTTGAGAAATGTCAATTTTGCTTACCCTCCTTGAACTACCTGGGTATGTTATGATGACAAAGGCCTTAGAGTCAGTCCAGAGAAGGTGAGGGACGTGCTGAATATACCAAGGCCGCAGACTGTAAGGCAAGTGAGAAGTTTTGTTGGTCTAGCCTCCTGTGTATCGCAGATTTATAGAAAACTTTTCGAGCATAATAATTCCACTTACTGCTCTGACTAGGAAGAATTGTAGATGGAAGTGGACGAGTGAGGCCGAAGAAAGCTTTAATTTACTGAAACAAAAGTTGATAGAAGCCCCAGTGCTCACTAATCCAGACTTCTCCAAGGAATTTACCATTCAATGTGATGCTTCCAATGTAGGACTTGGCGCTGTGCTTACTCAAAAGAATGCTGAAGGAGAGCAAGTAATTGCATATGCGAGCCAAATGTTGTCCAAGTCACAGCGAAATTACTCGGTCACTCAGAGAGAATGTCTGGCAGTGATTTTTGCTATCGAAAAATTTAGAGGTTATATTGAAGGAACGCACTTCAAGGTTATAACTGACCATTACTCACTCTTGTGGTTGTGAAGCTTAAGGAACCCACAGGAATGATGTCCCGGTGGTGTCTGAAATTACAGTGTTATGATTTCGAAGTCCTGCACAGAAAAAGAAAGGATCACTTAGTGCCGGATGCACTCTCCCGCTCTGTGCCAATAGATTTGGTGACAGTAGCCGAACAGACTCCGGTCACAGATAAATGGTACACTAAATTGTTAAGGAATATTGAGGAGAAGCCACAGTCATATCCGAAGTTTAGAGTGCAGGAACAGCAAATTTATAAGTTAATAGAGGATTAGTATAAGCTACCAGATGACCAAGACGTTTGAAGCGAGTGATTCCAAAGAATTGAGGGAGCAGGTGTGCCGAGAGAATCATGACGAGGTTACAGCGGGGCATAGAGGAATGTTTAAGACGTTCAGGAGGATAGCTCTTAATTATTTCTGGCCGAAAATGCGGCAGGATATTTTCAGCTATGTGGGGAAATGCCGAGTATGCCTCGAGCACAAGGCAATACAGCGGCCCAAGGCAGGCTTGATGCAGTCACACATGGTGTCCGATCCGTGGAAGGTGATTAGTGTCGATCTGATTGGACCTCTGCCTAGGACCTCTCAGGGTAATACCTGTATCTTAGTGTTTAGGGACTTGTTTACCAAATGGCCTTGCCTATTCCCATTGAGGCAGGCCACGACGGAACCCATCATCAGGAGACTGATAGAAGACATAATATTCATTTATGGGGCTCCCTCTACACTCATCTGTGATAACGGCAGCCAGTTCATCAGTAAGAAGTTTAAACAAGCTTGTAAAATCATCGACATAAGCATTAAGTACACCCCTTTTTATCACGCCCAGAGTAATCCCACAGAGAGAAGTAATAAGGATATTGAAAACGTTATCTCATGTTATGTAAAGGACAATCATCGTAGGTGGGACCGTTGCTTCCTCAAGTACAATATGTTTTTGAGGACGAGCCAGCACGAGTCCACGGGATATACGCCTGCTACCTCAATTATGGTCAGGAGATCCAGCTGTCGGAAGAGCAGAACGGTACCTGACGACGAGCCCAAGCAGCAAACCCAGGGATATAGAGGACAAATGGAATGGAATGAGAACCTACGGAGCTTGTTCAACTCAACGTTGACAAATCTAGAGTTAGACAAAAGCAATATTATGATCTTCGTAGAAGAGATGTAAATTTCTGCGTAGGTCAGCAGGTCTACCGGAGGAATTATGTGCTGTCTGATGCATCGAAAGGGTTCATTGCCAAGCTGGCGCCAAAATGCGTTGGTCCATTTTCTATCTCTAGAAAACTCTCTTGTATCGTGGTGGAACTCCAGGATGAGGATGGAAATCCCGCAGGAAGATGGCACGTTCAAGATTTGAAAGAACTGGAGGACATCTTAATAAAATAAACTGTTGTTACTTTCTCTTGTTTAAGGAGGAAAGGGGAGTGTGTAACATTGTACATCGCAGGCACGTCAATCCAGTCTCGACCGGCCGTCGGCCGATGCATCATGATGTGTCTAACCTTTGGCGGGAAGAAACAACAACATGACCTGGGTTCTCTCCCTCTCTGTTCTCTGACGAACAACCGATGACGCCGCGCGGGCCATATCTTTGAGGTCCACGTATTCCCTTCGTCTCATCATCAGTGAACTTTGCCGCCAAGAATACGTCATTATGACCTAATATCTAAACTTAGCATGAACGTCATTTGTTTTGTTGTCTCAAAGACTGGATATAAAAGCCGACTGGCTGTCGGTATGGTTACTCACTCACCCACCCCGGACGATAGGATAAGGTCGACGATCACAGCACAATTTGGGGCACAGGAGCTCGCAGCGCAGCTTGGCTGACCGTGTTGGAGTAGCATATTGTTTGATCTTTGAGAATTGCACTCATCGTTACTTTGGGCATTAAGCATCTTACCTGCATAATTAGGACTCTCAAGTTAACTACCGGTGTGTGCATTGTCGAGCTTATCCAGGGTGAGTGTGACATCCAGTGTTTCTTCTTTGAATTGTAAATCTTTTGAGGCATTGTTGCCGACATATATTATTATTATTGTGAAGCATCTCTTGTGCGACTCATTTTGCCAGAGTGGCTCTTCAAGATATTCAGACATTGCTGTTACTATTTCACACTGTTCACGTAATTGCTCTCGCATCATAACCTACTCACATTACTAAATTAAACTACTCAATTACCACTTACTCAAGCTTTCTTTTTCATACAATCCTGGGACTCTTTCTTGTTCAGTCCCCTGCACCACCACTATAGAACAAGATGGCGCCCTCACTACTTCGGTAGCATTAAGAAAAACATAACTTTCATTTCCCTCTCCGTTAATTTCAAGTGAGCCAACCCGACCCATGACCCAACCCGACTGCTGCTGGCCAGGGCCATTGTGAAAGCCAATTATTGTCACAGGGTAAAAACAAAATTGCCCTGATATTTCTTTCCGATTGCGCGGGAAAAAATCGCAAAGTTAGAAAAATTTGAACATTTTGCAGTGCAACTTAAAAAGATTTAAATTTTGGTTGTCCTCGGTTCGATTTGGAAGGACCAATGCTCGTTAATGTAGCGCAAGTATAAAGGAATTTAAATAAAATTGGTTTGAGAACCTGGGTTCGAACCCTGGTTAGGGCGAAGCCTTCGAGTTCGGTCCGGGACACTTTTTGATAGTTAAAGTTTGCATTCAAGGTCACAAAAAGCACGGTAAATATTTTTTGTAAAATTCACGAATGGCAAAAACCACTGTATCTGATCTTTACGGAAATTGTCATACCAAACATCACGCATTTGGCTACGTTTGAAGGGTAGACAGGGGAGGAGACAAGATTGCAATGCGTGTCCGGTTTTGCATTGAAAAATAAACATTCTTTTACTACATGCTTTTTTTTGAATGCCCTAAAACGGGCCTTATTTCGACTTTTATGTCCCTACCATGTTTCTCTCATTAATATTTAACAAGATCATACTTTCTAAAAAAATTTACTTCGACTCCTATTTCGAATGTCCTGAGCGCCAAAACGGCACTCAAACGTGGTTTGTAAAACCAAGGCCGATAAAAAAACGTAATTTTTCGTAAGCATGCAAATGAAAAACGTCATTAAACGGATATGCTTTCAACGATTAGATTACCTTTGTTGTCATTTTTATTATTAACTTATTATTATTATTATTATATTACGTATTCGGCGAATACGGCCTACAACATCTCAACCCTTCGTTTTCAGATCCCGGGCGCAAAAACGTACATTAAAAGTTGGTATATTCTCGTCAGTGTATTTTTTTACGCAAATTTATACTAATCACAACATATAAATCTAGTGCGTTCGTAAGCTAGCAAGGGTTTCCAACAGAACAGACTAACACGTACATTATAAGAAATCTATTTTTAGCTATGAAAGTGATGTAATAAGTCAGGCATTTTGTGGGGGGCTCTGATTGGGAAACTATTTTTAAATCCAGTCATGAATGTCCATATAAAACTCCAGCATTATGCACATGCACATCGATAACATCATGACATAGAAGCATTTAGACAGCCTTTGTGCAATCGAGACAACATAGAGTTCCACCAATAGTGGGGTTATGCCCGCCTAAGTGCAACAAAAGTATCGAGACGATAAAGACTTCCACTAATAGAAATAATTGTTTCATACTAGCGACTTCCTTTACGGTTGGGCAGTGGCGGGCTTTGGGGTGATGGTGGTGGTGGTGGGCAAAGTCAGACTCAACGAACACAACGAGGGAATCGAGAGGACAGAGTGCTGAGGAGTGATATAGGGGGGGGGGAGCCGAGTTTTATAATATCTAAACCTTGATTATTCAGTGAAATTTATAAACTTTTTTCAGTTTTCGAGTACTGTTTTGACTGGACGTCGCAATGACACTGTTTTGTGGGGGGGGGGAGGGGGGGGGGGGGAGGGAATAGAAATTAAGACATTTCATTAATATCTTCAAGCCATTTCATTTTTTGGGGCGATTCCAATGGCGTCAGAGGGCTGCATCAGAGGTTACGGCCCTAATACTAATTTAGTTTCGTTTCTTTTAAATGGTTGGTTATTTTTGGAAAATCCAAAAAACATTGATTCTTTTATAGCTCGGGCCATTTTTGTTCCGATCGGGTCCATCTCGGGCTCTATGGAACCGTAGGTCTAACGCAGCAGTGGTTTATTAGAGGGGTAATTTTTAAAGTCAAAACAGTAATCCGGACATTCCGTCACCATTTTTGGGGCATTTTCAAAAATTTATAATTTTTATTTTTCCTTCCGATTACGTCAGGTGAAAATAGTAGTTGGTCATTTTGAGGATAATCATATTTTTTTATTATATCTTCCACAATTACAGTCCGATCAGGTACATCTCGGGCTCTACGGAACCGGACGGGCGAAGTGCATATTTGACAACCTGGAAAAGTGTCACGGAAAAACTTTTGTCCAGGATTTATGAAAAATGTGCAGTATGTCTGATCCTGTCCATCTTGGGCTTTGTGGATCTTCGCGGACGAGTCGAAGATTGTGACGTACCGTTAAATCTTTTGTCCCGGATTTTTACAAAGGACGCAATTATTGTCCGATTGGGTCCATGTCGGACTCTACGGAACCGCACGAATGAGCCTAAGATTTTGACGTACCCGAAAGTTGCCCAACCGCAAAGTCTCAATTACACTGTTTTTTTTTGGGGGGGAAGGGGGGGCTGAGTGGTGTTTTGGAAATGGAAATCAAGACATTTCATCAATATCTTCAGGCCATGTCATTTTTGGGGCGACTCCTATGGCGTAAGGGGGTCTCATCAGAGGTTAGGGCCCTAATACTGAATTATTTTCTTTTAAAATGGTGGTCATTTTTGGGAAATCCTAAAAACATTGTTTCTTTTAATAGCTCGGCATTTTTCGGCCCATCGAGTCCATCTTGGGCACTATAGAACCGGAAGGACAAGGCAAAAATTATTCGTAGGCCTACCGGAAAAGCGTCCCGAAAAATTTGACGTCCCGAATAATTTCGAGAAATTGTTTAAGTGGTCCAATTTTTTTAACACGCTGGGACGGCGATTACAGTCTACCAGAGTCCCGAACAATTGTCCCAGGAAAACATTTCTCTAACATTTTACACAAAAGGCGTAAAAATGATCCGATTTCGAAATTCATTTTGCACCGTACTTAGAGGCGGTGGAAAGCATCCGGCGGCGTACCGAAAGTGTCCCGGAAAACAAATTTGTCCCAGGACTTCGGATAAACGACAAACGTTAACCGCAAACTACCGTATCGCTGCCGTACGCGGACCGATTCGCGATTTTGTCGCGTCAACGAGGTTTTCAAACTACGAGGTATTCCGAGTACGAGGTTTTCCACGCCCTCCGCCTAGCGGCTTCAAGCCGCGCTTGCGCGACTTGTTGTTGATTATATTCTTGTAAAAGGTTTATATTGAAACCTTTATTTAGAAGCCTTCCAGCAAATTTTCCAAATTTTTCTTTCAAAAGGACTCTATATCACTATTACCTTAATGTCCATGTAAAATATGAACGTTGTAGCCCACCCGTTTGGTCAGAATCGCGGGCCGATTGAAACTGATTAATTAGACAGTAGTAGCAGTAGTAGCATTTGAGCATGTTTCAAGCCATATTCTTGCTCGTACCCCAACCAAATTTGGCATCTGTTGTCAGGTACCTAAATCCCTGCGATTTTGATAGTTTTCAAGTTCACATCACGTTTCATGACGGTTGGGTAACACCTCGAAATCACCCCAACTCTGCTTGCTGTATAAGGTGCCTGAGGGTGTATAGCGCACCGCGGCTTGGCTGCGGCGCCCTTACGGGCACCTAGAATATCTAATCCACGTTTAGAAACTATATACAGACTTGTCTTGTCCGCTTCACTGGACCTACACCTCACCTCACTGACCTGTATCCTGTATGTAGATTCTAACCAAACTTTACAATCTAAGTCCGAGCTCATTCGTTACTTGTGTGATTCTGATTAGGGAAGTCACGGAGCGATTCCCGCCACATGCAATTCTGACTGAGGAATGTTTCGATGTTTTCCTCAGTCGTTGAGGAAGAGTCTTCACGAGACATTCATGTATTCTCACACTCATGAGAAAATCATAGTATTAGTATTAGTTTTAGGGCGCTTTAACAGCTAAGATTATTCGCGCCTCCAAGATAAAACAATTTCTATAAGTTTGAGTTACCACCATGTATACTTCTGTCCAAGGGGAGGGACGTAAGGGGAGACGCGGGAAGACAAGGGGTGGACAGGCCTGTGCTGGTCAGAACCAGCCACAAGCATATGGGGAGGGCAGGTGTACCCCACGTCGTAGTCGTCTCCGTCTGCGTCATCATCCGTCCAAGTTGTCATTGGCCAAACTACGAGAAGATTGCGAGTCAGACTTTGATAAACTAGAAAAACGCTAAAGTCCCGCCGCGTTGATGGATGAGCTTTTTTGTAAGTTTTTTGTTTGCGTAGGACCACTTTTCCTTTGCAAGTGCTTTTTGAATGCATTGTAGGTGATTGTTGTCAAGTTTCTATTGTTTTTTGTTAATTGTTATAATAAACCTAAAAAAACTCATGTTAAAATCTTTATTTCTATGGATTCTGGCTAAAATTTTCAACTTTTTCTTTCAAAGGGTACTACATCACCATAACCTTAATGTCCATGTGAAATATGAACGTTGTAGCCCCACCCGTTTGGTCAGAATCGGCCCAAATGTCACGAAAATATCGCACCAACAATCGGAAAAAATCGGAAAAGTACGATATTCATGAAAAATATTTCTTTTATTGTACCTAAAAACCTAGCAGGTCTAAGTTCAGAGATTTCAAAGGTCCCCTCCAATTTTCATTAAGATCGCATAATATGCCGTTTGCCCGGGAGCGTGCAAACAAACAGACAGAAAAAAAAACCGAGCTAAAATTTTTTGGGGGGTCAGTGAAATTGAAGTCTTCGCTTCGCTCATCCAATTATATTTACGCATATTCTAAAAAACGCTGACTTTTTTATACAGAACAACATACAATAAACATAATTGTTTTTGAAATGTTCACCGTTAATTTCATATTTTATCATTGTTTGTATTCCATCATAAATCAGTAATTCAGTAAATCAGCCAATTTTGTACCATGTATAAATCCAAAGGTGTAGGTATTCAATAAAACTAGCTTTACGGCAAATATCACGCACAATGTTTATAAAACTCAATAAATTTACTTCCAAAATGCCGGAAAAACTAGCTTTACCCATCCCTTGAAAATGGAAACCTACTTTTCCGAAACGTTGGCAGTCAATATTATATTGTGTTTTTTTCAACATTGTGCGTGATTTTTTCCGTAAAGCTAGTTTTAACTTAAAAAATAATGGGAAAGTTCTAGAAGAACCTTCATTGGATGAGCGTAGCGAGCGTAGCGAGCGAAGCGAAGATTCCATTTCACTACACTGGAGAAAAAAATCCGGAATGTTTTTTTTTTTTTTTTTTTTTTGTTTTTTTTTCTTTCTTTCTGTATTTTGTGTGTTTGTTAACACGATTCCGGCTAAACCGATACTCCGATTGCGATGAAATTTTATGGAGACCTTCGAAATCTCTAAACTTAGAACTGCCACGTTTTTGAGCGCAATCGGGAATTTTTTTCACATAAAAAACGCAATTTTACGATTTTTTTCGATTTTTAAAAAAATTTTCTTCGACTTATAACACCTACATGCTTTATCCGATTGTAATGATTTTTTCACAGAACCTTAATTTTATATGAATTAAGATATTCGTGTGAAATTTGAGCGTAATCGAAAAATTATTTCTCATGAAAATCAAAATGTTATGTTTTTTTTCTTTTAAAAACAATTCTTTGACACATAACACCTACATGCTTTATCCTATTGTAATGATTTTTTTACAGAACCCTAATTTCATGAATAAATATATTCGTGTTAAATTTGAGCGCAATCGAATAATTATTTCTTATGCAAATTGCAATTTTACGATTTTTTTCTTTAAAAAAATTACGATAAATTAAAACAATTAAGTTAATTTTTAATTTTATTTAATTTAATTATAAAAATTAAGTTAATTTTTTATTGGATGAGCGTAGCGAGCGTAGCGAGCGAAGCGAAGATTCCATTTCACTACACTGGAGAAAAAAATCCGGAATGTTTTTTTTTTTTTTTTTTTTTTTTTTTTTCTTTCTTCTGTATTTTTGTGTGTTTGTTAACACGATTCCGGCTAAACCGATACTCCGATTGCGATGAAATTTTATGGAGACCTTCGAAATCTCTGAACTTAGAACTGCCACGTTTTTGAGCGCAATCGGAAATTTTTTCTCATAAAAAACGCAATTTTACGATTTTTTTCGATTTTTAAAAAAATTTCTACGACTTATAACACCTACATGCTTTATCCGATTGTAATGATTTTTTTACAGAACCTAATTTTATAAAATTAAAGATATTTGTGTGAATTTGAGCGAAATCAAAAAATTTTTCTCATGAAAAAAAAAATTTTTTAGGGGTTTTTTTTCTTTTCTAAAAAAATTCTTTGATTTAAACCCCTACATGTTTTTCTTTTTAAATGATTTTTTCAGAGAACCTTTAAATTTCGTAAATTTAATATTTTCGTTTTAAAATTTGAGCGCAATCGAAAAAAATTATTTCTTATACAAATTGAAATTTTTACGATTTTTTACTTTTTAAAAAATTACGTTTAAATTTAAAAAAAATTAATTTAAATTTTTTTATTTTATTTTTTTAATTAAAAAATTTTAATTTAATTTTTTTTTTAAATTTAAATTTTAATTTTTTAAAAAATCTTCGTTAAGTAATATTTTTTCACAGAACACAAAAACCGCGAAACACATGGATCTCAATGCACCTATACCTCATCCAACAACGGGGGGGACTTAAGCGTTTTCCTATAAAATTTAATTTAATTTAAAAAAATCTTCGACTTAGTGTGTTTTTTTTTACAAACAACGGGCTCGTTGGTCTTGTTTTAGCGTACTCTTCCATGCAAAAGGTCCAGGGTTCGATCCCCGTAAAGTCAAAATTTTTTTTAACTTTGATTTGGTTTAAAAGCCCCATCAGTTTTGTTTTGGGAGTATTTTTAAACGGCAAATATCACGCACAATGTTTTAAAACTAAATAAATTTATTTCCCAAAAATGCGGAAAAACTGCTTTACCCATCCCTTAAAAAGGGAAAACCTCTTTTCCGAAACGTTGGCAGTAATATTATATTTGTTTTTCAACATTGTGCGTGTTTTTTTTTCCGTAAAGCTTTTTTAATTTAAAAAAAAATAATGGGAAAGTTCTAGAAGAACCTTCTTGGTGAGCGTAGCGAGCGAAGCAAGTTTCCATTTCATACACGGGAGAAAAAATCGGAATGTTTTGTTTTTTTTTTTTTTTTTTCTTTTTCTGTATTTTTGTGTGTTTTTTAAAACACGTTTCCCCGGCTAAAACCATACTCCGATTGCAATAAAATTTTTATAAAGACCTTGAAATCTCTAAACTTGAACTGCCACGTTTTTAGCGCAATCGGGAATTTTTTTCCATAAAAAACGAAATTTTTAAAACGTTTTTTTTCGATTTTTAAAAAATTTCTTCGATTTATAACCCCTACATGCTTTATCCGTTTGTAATGTTTTTTTTTCACGTACCTTAATTTTTTTAATTAAGAATTCGTGTGAAATTTGGCGTAATCAAAAAAATTATTTCTCATAAAATCAAAATGTTATGTTTTTTTTTTTTTTTAAAAAAAAAAAAAATTCTTTGACTTATAACACCTACATGTTTTTATCCGTTTTGATTTTTTTACAAAACCTTAATTTCATGAATTAAATATTCGTTTTAAATTTGACCCCAATCTAATAATTATTTTTTATGCAAATTGCTTTTTTACGTTTTTTTTTTTTAAAAAAATTACGATTAATTAAAACTTTTTTAATTAATTTTTTTTTTAAATTTTAAAATTTAAATTTATATAAATTAAGTTTTTTTTTATAAAATTTTAATTTTAAAAAAAAAAAAAATCTTCGACTTAGTGATGTTTTTTTTTTCACAGAAAAACGGCTCGTTGGTCTTGTTGCGTATCTGTTTTCCAATGCAGAAGGTCCGGGGTTCGTTCCCGCTAAAGTCAAAAGTTTTTTAACTTCTGTTTGGACTTAAGTCCATAGTTTTGTTTAGGATTTTGAAAGGGTGATTTTGGAGCCGTCCTAGCAACGAAGCACATAATAAATTTCAGATTTTGTTCTGAATCGGCCTTGTTGATTCTGGCGTTGATTTCGCGGGTGCGCACTGTCCTACCACTGATTGCTATATCTCCTAAAAAAAAATATCGATTTTTGGTTTGGCTATCGCTCCTCGTCGATTGGTGGGGGTGAGGGTTGGTTTTGGTCGCTTTATTTAAAGTCCCCCACTGAAAATCAGTTTTAAACTGAGGGGCAGACTCTAAATAAAATTATTATTTATTTTTTTAAAAAATCCGCGTAACACATGGCATTCAAGCACCATATACGCTCATCCAACAACGGGGCGGGACTTAAGCTTTTTTCCTAGACTAGGAAAACGCTTAAGTCCGCCGCGTTGTTGGATACTATTGGTGCTTGAGCTGCATTGAGTACCGGATTTTCGTTTCTGTGAAAAAATCATTACTTATTCGAAAATTTTTTTTAAATATTTAAATTTAAAAAAAATTAAAAAAATTAACTTAATTTTTTTAATAAATGTAATTTTTACGAAATTTTAAAAAAAAAAAAATCGTAAAATTGCAATTTTCAAAAGAAATAATTATTCAATTGCGCTAAAAATTTTACACGAGATTTTAATTCATAAAATTTAAAGGGTTCTATAAAAAAATCTTTTACTGGGTAAAGATGTAGGTTTATATGTCAAAGAATTGTTTTAAAAAAAAAAAAAAACCCGTAAAATTTCGATTTTTATGAAAAATAATTTTCGATTAAGCTAAAATTTCACACGAATATTTAATTCAAAAAAATTAAGGTCTGTTAAAAAATCTTTACAATCGGAAAAGCATTAAGTGTTATAAGACAAAAATTTTTTTTAAAAAACAAAAAAAATCGTAAAATTGCGTTTTTTATAAAAAAAATTTTCCCGATTGCCTCAAAAACGTGGCAGTTCTAATTTCGAGATTTCGAAGGCCTCCATAAAATTTCATCGAATCGGAATCGGTTTAGCCAAAATCGTTTTTAACAAACACACAAAACACAAAAAAAAAAAAAAAAAAAAAGAAAAAAAAAAACTTTCCCGGGATTTTTTTCCCAGTGTAGTGAAAGGGGAATTTCGCTTCGCTCGCTACGCTCGCTACGCTCATCCAAATTATTTAATCTTTCTACTTATGTAAAGCCCTAAAGAGAAATTTTTACCGACACCCAAATTTGCAAAGCCTCGTATCTGTTTTCGCTGTAGAATTGCTATGCAACATTTCAAAGTTGTTAAACTGTCTTTTAATTCGAAAAGAGCAGATTCGTGGGTTGCAATTTAATTAATTTTTGTGGCTCGTTGGTCTTGTGGTTAGAGCCTCTGCTTCCGATCAGAAGGTCCAGGGTTGATGCCCGCTACAGTCATTTTTTTTTTTAATTTTCTAAATATAATTCTTGTCTTGGGAAATTTGAAAAAAAAAAAAAAAAAAAAAAGGGTGATTTTGGAGCCGTCCTAGCAACGAGGCACATAATAAATAAAAAGTTGTTCGAACGGCCTTTTTGTTTCGGCTTGATCCGGGGTTTTCACACTATCCATACCACTATTGTTTTATTTCCCATAAAAAAAATTCGATTTTTGGTTTGGGTTTTTTGTTTCACTCTTTCGTTTGCTCGGGGCCTACGGGTTTGGCTGGTCGTTTTGGGTTTAAGCCCCCCACTGAAAATCAGTTTTTGACTGATTGGTAAGATTTTAAATTTCGGTGTATTTTTTATTTATTTATTTATTTATTTATTTATTTTTTTATTTATTTATTTATTTATTTATTTATTTATTTTTTTTTATTTTTTTATTTTTTTTTTTTTTTTTTGTTGATTTAATTTAAGAAATTAAACTTAAAAAAACATCGATATTGCTATTTTGAAATTAGAAATTTAACAAGTTTTTTCATTGGGGTACGATTGTGACCAAAGTTGTCTGAGAAAAGTGAAAGCGACCCTTTTTGTTTCTGACGGTGGGCAATAACTATATAATATTAAAAGTATCACCCGTCGGGTGGGTTGTTATGACGCCGCGGATGCATGGAAACCCTGGTGACTCAGGGGGTGTGTACCCGACATTTTAGAGTGGGTGAAGTTTTGTGAGGGGTTTCTTCATTCGTGAGGCAAATCTGGGACTGGGGCCCTTTTAAACTGTCCTTTCATTCGGATTACACTAACACACGCAAGGGTCAAAATATTTTTTAGAATACCCAAAAGGGTATTAGGGTAGTTTTGAAAAAATCAAAGGGGGTTTTAGGTGGTTTGGGAAAAAAACGGAATTGCAATGCTCAATGTCATAGGAGTGTAAGGGTGTTTTTACAATATTAAAAGGAATGTTTGGATGGGTTTTTACAATTCCAAGGGGTGACAAAATGAAAATGTGTATAATAATTATAATCAAAAATTGGGTGGGGCAGTTTTTTTAGTAAATTATTATTTTAAAATTTAATGGAAAAGCAATATTTGGGGTACTTTCGTACCCTTCAAAGGCAACAAACCAAACAAAACATAAAACTCCCGTCTCCCACCAAGGTCGACACATCTAAAAAAACATGCCATCTGTTCAAAAAAAAAAATATATTCAAAAAAAAATTAAAAATTATCCCACAATCATGCCCACAAAGTTCTATGGTTTGGGGACAAACCCTTCCAAATGCCGGGAAGTCAATGCGGGGGCACTGATGACATCATCAGCTACAGACACAAGGCAGCCCCCTTTGGGCCCCCGTTTAGGTTTTTTGCTTCGTTAAAATTTTGGCGTCATCCCATTCCATAATGATGATGTTATAGCGTGCTCTGCTAGTTTTGAGGATATCCTTGTGTGTGAAACGTTGTTTTTTTTTCCCTTTCAGCCTGATTTCCCAAGGTCTCTTGGTTTCTCCGTGTAGATGGCATCAAAAATGACTTTGGTTGAGTACACTGCTTTTTTCGACATTGTGATACGTTCAAGGGCTTGGGTTTTTTGTCAATATACTTTTTAAGGGGTTCTGGAAATTAAAAAAACTTTTCGTATTCCAAATGGGAAAGTAAACGTCTGATTTTTTCTGATAGGTTTGGGTAGTATCCATACAACTGTTTTTTTAATTTTGGGGATCTAAACTTGACTAATGTCTGTAAACTTGCGTAGTCCTACCTTAGTTGGTGTAATCTTTTTTCGAACCAATGATTTGGGATATCCATTATACAGAAAGCATCATTCAAGTAGGCCAGTTTTTGGGTTCAACAAAACAGGTAAAGACAGTTAATGTGCTTTTACGAAAGACTTTCATCACGCCCTTCTTTACATGGAAGGGAGGGTTTTGAGTCAGCCCTCACGTATGATCAGTATGTGGGGTTTTCTGTCCCCAAACATGTGGTCAAACTAGTACGGAACTATCCTTTGAAATCAATAAGTCTAGGAAAGGAAGCTTCCCGCCCTTCCCTTCTTCAATGTGAATGTTAGTTGTTGGGGAAATGCATTAAAATCGCATGCAACCCTTAAATCTGCCTGGGTCCCATGAGAATCAGGGATGCGTCAACATATCTAATCCAAAGATCATGTTGGGGGGATTTTACCTTAAGTCCTCAGTTTAAAGGTGGTCCATGAAGAATCCGCTAACAAGGGTGAAAGCGTTTCCCCTTGCCAAGCCGTCCATTTGGGCAAAAAACTTGTCCTCAAATTGGAAGTAGCATGACGTCAACATCAGTCATTTCAAGGATGCTTTCTACAGGAATTTTGTTCATCAGAAAGAGAAACGTCCGAAGAAATTTTCTTTTTAATCGACCTAGAGTCCCTTCACGGCACCGAAGGGAACAAATTTCCCACATCGAAATGACCTTTTTATTTTAGTGAAAAGGGTACTTTTTTAATACATCCCCTAATTTTTTTTTAAATTTTGCCAATTGGGGTTTTAATTTAAATTGTTTCGATAGTTTTTCATGCGAAAGGGGTTTTGGAGGTTAGTTTTTACAATATCCAAAGGGTGTTACTGTTAGGGCGGTTTTTAAACCCAAAGGGTGCGAAATTACAAATGGGGAAAGGATGTATTACAATACCCAAAGGGGTTTTAGGGGGTTTGGGGTTTTTGGGTGGAAACGGAATGTGCAAGAGGAAGGGGTGTAATGATTTGTTACAATGTCTATGGGTGAAGTGTATTTTTTTTAAAATATCCTGGGAATGTTGGGTGGGTTTTAAAATACCAAAAGGGTAATGAAATGACAAATGGGTTCATGTTTTTTTAATACCCAAAGGGGGGTTTTAGGGAGTTTTTTCAATGTCTGGGGGGTTTTATGACAGTCGGGGCCCCGGGGTTTTTTTTATAAAACAATTATTTCAATGTGACTTTGCATATTTTTCCCTTTTTACTAAATTTTCTTTCTTCTACAATCGTGAAAAAGATACAATCACCATTTTTACTGTAAATTGTATTTTTTTTCCGAATTTTGACGAACTCTTTAAAAATGGAACCTCCAAAAACGTACAATTTAGAAATACTAATCAAAAGTTTTGTAACTAGCCACCTGCCTCAACGAGAGAGAACTGACACGAAGAATTTTTTACACCTCACATCCCAATGGGTCCTTAACTTGGCTCAAACCCCCAATGAAATTTTGACTTTTTTATATCGTGAATTATGCACCTTTTTTCACAATTTTTCACAACCAAGGGGATTTTTGCACAAGCAACATAAAAAAAGTTACGGCAAATTCATTTTGGCTGGCAAGTTAATGCTAGAACAACCAAATGGATTTCTGTCAAAACCCAAAGCCATATTTTTGCACACTTTTTTCACAATTTTGCACAACCAAAATTTGGGTTTTGCAAAGCAACACAAAAAATTACGACAAATTCATTTTTGGGTGAGCCAAATTTATGATTTTGAAAAAAAACGAATTTTAAATGCAAACTTTTTACCCCTATTTTTGCACATTTTTTCACAAATTTTTCACAACCACTTCGATTTTTGCACAAGCAAACCCCAAATAAGTTTACGGCAACTTCATTTTAGCTGAGCCCAAATTAATGCTAAACAACCAAAAAGGATTTTCATGTAAAACCCAAAAGGGCCCTATTTTTGCAAAACCCTTTTTTTTCACAAATTTTTCACAACCAATTTGGATTTTTGCACAAGCAACACAAAAAAGTTACGACAACTTTTTTTGGCTGAGCCAAATTAATGATTTTCAAAATTTAAAAATTCATGTACAAACTTATCCATATTTTTTTCACATTTTTTGCCCCAAATTTTTCACAACCCAAATTCGATTTTTTCACAACAACACAAAAAAGTTCGGCAACTTTATTTTGGCTGACCAAATTAATGCTAAAAACCAAAAAGGATTTTCATGTCAAAAACCAAAGCCTATTTTTGCAAACTTTTTGCACAATTTTTCACAACAATTTGGATTTTTGCACAAGCAAAACAAAAAATTACGACAAATTTATTTTGGCTGAGCCAAATTAATGATTTTGAAAAACGAATTTCAAGTGCAAACTTCTACCATATTTTTGCCACTTTTTGCACAATTTTGCACAACCCAACTTCGAAATTTTTTCACAAGCAAACAAAAAAATTACGGCAACTTCATTTTGGCGAGCAATTTAAAGCTAGAACAATTAAAATAGATTTCATGTCAAAAACCTATGCCAATTTTTTCAACTTTTTCACAATTTTGCACAACCAAATTTTTATTTTTGCACAGCACACAAAAAAATTCGACAAAATTTTATTTTTGTGAGCCAAAATTAATGATTTTTAAATAACGAATTTCAAGGCGAACTTAAAAAACCCTATTTTTCACACTTTTCGGGGGGGACAATTTTGCAAAAGCAACACAAAATTTTTACGGCAATTCTTTTGGGGTGAGCCAATTTAATGCTAGAACAACCAAAAAGGTTTTTCATGTCAAAACCTATGCCCTATTTTTGCACACTTTTTGCACAATTTTGCACAAACAATTTCGTTTTTGCACAGCCACAAAAAAAATTTCTCAAATTCATTTTTGGCTGAGCCAAGTTAATGATAGAGCAACCAAAATGGATTTTTATGTCAAAAAACCCATGCCATATTTTTGCACACTTTTTTCACAATTTGCACAACCCAAATTTGGATTTTTGCACAAGCAAAACAAAAAAATTCGACAACTTCATTTTTGGGTGAGCCAAGTTAATGATTTTCAAATTAAGAATTTCATGTAAAACTTATACCATATTTTTGCACATTTTTTTCACAATTTTGCACAACCACTTCGATTTTTTTCACAAGCAACACGTAAAAAGTTCGGCAACTTTATTTTGGGGAGCCAATTTTAAAGCTAGAACAAAAAAATGGTTTTCATGTCAAAAAATATGCCATATTTTTGCACACTTTTTGCACAATTTTTTCACAACCATTTGGGTTTTTGCACAAGCAAACAAAAAAATTACGACAACTTTTATTTGGCTGAGCCAAATTAAGATTTTTAAAATAACGAATTTCATGTGAAACTTATACCATATTTTTTCACCTTTTTGCACAATTTTTCACAACCCAAATTCGATTTTTTCACAAGCAAAACAAATAAGTTCGGCAACTTCATTTTGGCTGAGCCAATTAATGCGAACAACCCAAAAAGGGTTTTATGTCAAAAACCCAAGCCATATTTTGACACTTTTTGCACATTTTGCACAAAACCCAATTTTGGTTTTTGCCAAGCAAAACAAAAAAGTTTCGAAACTTCATTTTTGGGTGAGCCCAAATTAATGATTTTTAAAAAAAACGAAATTTCAAGTGCAAACTTCTACCATATTTTTGCACACTTTTTGCACAATTTTTCACAAACCCAAATTTGTTTTTGCACAAGCAACACATTGCACATGCATACCCTCAGTGGGTCTATCCTAGAAAGGTTTTCATCCGTTCGCGACCCTTGGGGTGTATTTATCCAGAATCTCTCCTACAAAGGCCCCATAAACAAATTTCCCCGCCTGCAAACTTTTTGGGTTCTTAAAGGAAACTGCTTCCCTGAGTTTAGGGAAGGAGACTGCTCGTCGTCTCTACCTTGCTATGGTCCCACCACAAATCGTACGCAACCCATCTGGAACCCCAACGGAAGCCCAAGACAAACCTAGTTTTGTTGACGTGTGCGCAACGGGCTCAAACTAGCGTGTGTCAAAAAAAAATTCAGTATACCACCGACGTGACTACCACTCATTATGCCTTGACAAAACCCCAAACTTTAGAAGCAGACGCAAATAACTACTTTGACTTACTTTTTAAAATCATTCCCCATGTGGTCGATATCCATCATCAGTGAACTTGGTTTCCCCCGTACCCAAAAAAACTCGCAATCGTGACCCTTTTTAAAAAAACCTAAGTGTAGAATAGATTTGTATAAAAACTCGTGCTTGATCAGGCTTTTAGAGTACTACAACTCAATAGTGAGGAAAAACGAAGACAGACATTTTACCCTTGAATTTAAAATTTTTAAAACTACAATTAAAAAATATATTTAAGATAGGCTTAATTTGCAATCAAAATAAATGGGTTTAACAAAAATTTCATAACCCCTGTTTAGACACCGCACACACACATACGCATACTCACATTACATTCCACCGAAACACACACACACTAACATTTCCAACGCACTGCACCCCTACATCACATCATACACCCCCCATACACACTTCCAAAAAATAACCATATTCAAGCAGTAGTTTTACAGGGGCCCTCCTTTTGTGTGACTGTTTTTATTTTTTTGTACTACTTTTTTCTTTTTAATTTTCCCTAAATTTTAAATTTTGACTTAAGATATATTATATCCCACACTTGTGGGGTACAACCCTGTTTATGATGAAAAATAAATAAATAAAAAAAAATTCGGCAACTCATTTTTGGGTGGCCCAATTAATGCTAGAACAACCAAAATGGATTTTCATGTCAAAAAATATGCCCTATTTTTTCACACTTTTTGCAAATTTTTCACAACCAATTTTGGGTTTTTCACAAGAACACCAAAAAAATTACGACAAATTCATTTTGGGGAGCCAAGTTAATGATTTTGAAAAAACGAATTTCAAGTGCAATAATACATATTTTTGCACCTAATCGCACAATTTTGCACAACAACTTTTATTTTTGCACAAGCAACACAAAATTTTTTCGGCAACTTCATTTTGGCTGAGCCCAAATTTTTGCAGAACAACCAAAAAGGATTTCATTCAAAACCTATGCCATTTTTTGCACACTTTTTTCACAATTTTTCACAAACAATTTTGATTTTTGCACAAGCAACACAAAAAAAATTTCGTCAACTTCATTTTGGGGTGAGCCAAGTTAATGATTTTCAAAATAACGAATTTATGGAAACATATGCCATATTCTTGCACACATTTTTCACAAAATTTTCACAACCCTTTTGTTTTTGCACAAAACAAAACAAAAAAGTTTCGGCAACTTCATTTTTGCGAGCCAAGTTTAATGCTAGAACAACCAAAAAAGGATTTTCATGTCAAAACCTATGCCATATTTTTGCACACTTTTTTTCACAATTTTTCACAACCAATTTGGTTTTTGCACAAGCAAAAAAAAAAAAAAGTTACGACAACTTCATTTTTGGGTGAGCCAATTAATGATTTTTTAAAATTTAAAAATTTCATGGCAAACTTTTAAACATATTTTTTGCACATTTTTTTTCACAAATTTTTACAACCAAAATTCGATTTTTGCACAAGCTTCACAAAAAAATTACGGCAAAATTTATTTTTGGGTGAGCCCAAATTAATGCTAGAAAAAAACCCCAAATGGTTTTCATGTCAAAAACCCATCCATATTTTTTCACAATTTTTCACAAAACCCAATTTGGATTTTTTGCACAAACAACCAAAAAAGTTACACAAATTTTTATTTTGGCTGAGCCAAGTTCATGATTTTTAAAATATCAAATTTCAAGTGCAAAATTTAATATTTTTGCACATTTTTGACAATTTTGACAACCAACTTTGATTTTTGCACAAGCAACACAAAAGTTACGGCAACTTCATTTTGGTGAGCCAAGTTAATGGTTTTTGTAAAATAACGAATTTCGTATGCAAACTTACACCCCATTTTTGCACACTTTTTTTATAATTTTTCACAAACCTTTCGATTTTTTTCATAAACAAACAGAAAAATTTCAACTTTATTTTGGCTGAGCCAAATTAATGATTTTCGTCAATAACGAATTTAAAGGCTATTTATCTTTTTGAAAATTAAAAATTTTGCGGATGATCAATCTATTTACTAGCAGATTACATCATTATTAAGAGAATACTTTTGTTACGTAAAAGAAAATTTTGCAAAATTGCAGTGTTTTCATTAGTTATAAAAGAGCATAAAACAAAAATTTTGATTTTTAACAATAAGAATAAAAAGACTGAAGAGATAAAAATAATTTTAAAATGATGGGAAAAAAAATCTGGGAAAAGGTAGACACATTTAAATTGCTAGGTGTAAAAAATGGGGGACCGTAATGGAATGTACCGTAAGCAACTTTCAAAACAGCTCAGTTCTGATTTATACATAATGAAAAAGTTTTTAACCATGGTAATATTGATTGGGAAATCAGTGTATTATGCATTTTTTAATTCACACTGGCTATGCTGCATTGGTATGGGGGAACTCAAATAGGGCTTATCGGATATTAAGACACAGAAAAGAGCCATCCGAATAAAAGTCGGGATAAATTACTTGGAATCATGCAAAGAATTTTTAAAGACCTTAAAAAACTTGTTTTCCAAGCTTTTATATATACAAGTTTCATGTACGTTTAAAAATTTCAAAATATAAAGACAAAATTTACAATTATTTATAGTCATAAAACCCGGGGTGGGATAAATTTCATATAGCTAGGCATATTAGCTAATTGAAATAGACCTGTATAGGTAAACAATTTTAATAATCTCTACCCAAACAATAAAAGAAATTGCAGACATAGATAAAATTTAAAAGCTCACTTAAAAATTACCTAAATTGGGGAAAACTATTATCAAGTTGATGATTATGTACAGGGAAAACAAGTTCAAAAATGGTTATTTTAACCAGTAAGCCCCAAGCTTGTATTTTAAAATTTTAAAAGGATTTTGCACTTTATGTATTCTTGAAGCTAGAATCATGTATTATGTGTGATGTATGTTTTGTGTATGTATTTGTTATTTTGATGTATGTATTTTAAAAACCAAAAAAATACAAAAAAATTTTTAAAAAAAAAAAAAAATTTTTTTTTTTTTTTTTTTGATTCGAGTTTTAAAATTTTACTTTTTGACCACAAAAATTGTTGGCTTGGCGCTCGTCAACAGGCGAAATGATCTTACTTATTTTCATAGCAAAACTAGGGAGAAAAAAATAAAAAGCTTGGCTCAACTTCTATATCTCACAGCATTCACAGCCGAAGACTTTTGAAGGAGAGCTTGGCTGCCGTTTTTTTTTACAAATTTTGTATTTGGTTGGATATTACATCTTTTTGTTGTTCATTTGCTATCAAGGTGTGAATGATGGACTTTGAATGATTACATTTGTTAAGTTCAAAGTTGTTTTTTGACATTTTAGGGCCCACGGTCCCCCCAAAAGATACCCTTGTGTTTTAAGCACTAGATATTTATAATGGTTAGGAGCATTTTTTAATTTCAAGCTTGTACAAATTACTACGCCTGAGTAATTACGCGTTTTGATTTCGTTTTTGATTTTCCCCGGTCCCAATTGCCCGGATGTCGTTATATGAGGTACATCTGAGTGGGCCCAAGTTTCAAAGTTCTAAGATGAACCGTTTTCTCAGTCATTATTAACTACAATTCAGAAATTAAGAAAGTCCGCCCCAACCGGGAATCGAACCACGGATCTCCCACTTTCCAGGTGAGCGTCTTAACCACTAGCCCATCAGGACGGGTACATTTTAAGTCTGAATTGTAGTTTCATTATACATTTAAATGGATGGAACAGTACTGCAACGAATATCTGCTGCCTTTGAACTGACCACCTAACATAATTATAATGTCCATTACCTTTACGCAGGTATGAGCGAGGGTTTATTTCTCGATTTGTTTAATCGGGAAACACTCCCGTAGGTGTAATTGTTATTATTTACTACAATTCAGAAATAAAAAAGTCCGCCCCAACCAGGAAACGAACCACGGATCTCCCACATTCCAGGTGAGCATCTTAACCACTAGACCAGCAGGACGGGTACATTTTAAGCTCTGAATTGTAGTTGCATTATACATCTTGGCGTATTATTCATAAGAGTACGGAATTACTACTTTTGATAATTTTGATAATTTGGTACCCGTTATACCCAATTTTGCTTTCCATATTCAAAAGTGATAAAGAATGAGAAAATATCAAAATGTATTCCACGTTTGAAACATCTCAGTTCAAGCGTTTTCTTTGAATGATTCATTTCTTAAAGTTCAGATATGTTTTTTGTCATTTTTGGGCCCATGGTCATCCCCAAATTTAGCCCCTTGTGTTTTAGACGTAAGATATTTATAATGGTTAATAGCATGTTTAATTTCAAGTTTGTACAAATTACCACGCCTTGGTAACTAAGCGTTTTGATTATCATCCAAATTTTGATTTTCTCCGGTCCCTGTTACCCGATTTTGGTTTTGAAAGCAAACGTCATTTGCGTCTGAAGTACATCTAAGTGTGGTCCAAGTTTCATAGTTCTAAGATTTACCGTTTTCTCTGTAGGCTAAATTAATCTCCGCGGAGAACTAGCTAGCCAGCCACCCACCCAGCCACCCAGCCAGCCGAAAGGAATTTGACGATGTTGAGAGCCTTTTTTAACACAGAGCGAGTTGTCGGATGGGGTTTGATTTTTTATTTGGTATGTCATGGACCACATACCAGGTCATATACCGAGTTTCAAGATTGTTACTCTTTCGAGGCGGCGTGGGGCAGATAGCTGAAGACCCCAATATAGGGCCGGAGTTCGTGTCGCCTAAGCAGTCGCATGCGCTTGTCTGCCGGGCGATGATCGTCGCCCTAAGTAGTTCTGTAATAGTTTTTAGCCCTAGTTGCCTATATTATGTTCATGATATGTTTCATACATCTGTGATGTTAAAACGAAACTCGAATTAAATAAATAAAATAAATAAATTTATTTTTGCACACTTTGAGCACAATTTTGCACAACCAATTTTGATTTTTACATTGGCAGCACAAAAAAGTTATGACAACGTTATTTTGGTTAGATTGACCAAAATGGATTTTCATGTTCAAATCAATGCCATATTTTTGCACTTTTTTTGCATAATATTGCACAACTTATTTTGATTTTAATCACAATCAAGACAAATAAATTTACATCAATTTCGTTTTAGCGAGTCAAGTTGATAAAATAAAATAAAAGTTAATTTTTGAAATTCCAAATTCGAATATCGAATTTTATGTCAAAACTTATGCCAAGTTAACACAACTATAATTATACGACTTTTGCACAAGCAACAGACAAAACTAATAGCTACTTCATTATGGCCAGCAAAATGTAGGGTCTATGCATAAATAACTGGTTAAATATTTAAAGAACTAAATTTGAATTTTGTGTCAAAACTTATGCATATTTATTCCAACTTTTTGACAATTGTGCATTATACTTATTTTGATATTAACGGAAGCATCAGAAAAGAAACTACTAGTAGCTATTTAATTTTGGCCAGGTTAGTTCATTTTAAAATAAAGTTTAATTGAAAAAAAATTGAACTTTGTATCAAAACGTATGCATTATTTTAGCACTCTTATTGCACATTTATTTATTTTGATTTTTGTACAAGGTACAGATCTCGATACTGATGTATCACTTTATTTAGTTACCTCTTACCTTGTGTATGACCATCTAAGTTAATATCTTTTAGTTTATAATGTAAGATATGAATAAAAGTAAATTTCACAATGTAATTTTCGTAAAACGACATAGTGAAGTGTGCAACAAGAAAAATGAAGGCAGTGGCTACAACCTCTGATCTTGAAGTTTGGAAAACATAATCATGAAAAAGGTTAGCCACTATCTGACATTGTTTACAAAATTGTTAGCTTTTACCAACTTGTTTATTTTCTTTTCAACTGCAAAATTACTTGTAAGTCCACTGATGCGTTTTTTTGTTATTTACAACAAATTTGACTATACCCTTACGCATGAAATCTTAAGAAGCAAAACGGTTTAACTGCTTACACAACAACTTTTCAGTAATTGCGTTACATTGAAATGTATTGTCAACACCGACCTTCTGCCAATTCATTTTTAAGTAGCCATATTATGTTCCTACTTTTCTTCAGCTTTCTAGCCTTGGCGTTATAATTTGACCAATCGTGCGTGGGTGTATAAGGGGAGTATAAGGCTTGGATGTTGTTTACGCGCATTCCACTTTGAATTCCTCCCGCTTGAATTAATTTCCTTCCATATAATTCATCTATCCCTCAACAGGTGTCACTACGCATCTATTATCACAATACTTTGAGTCGATTAGCGACTGTATGATCGGCGCCACCACGCACAATGCTGTGTCTAGTGAACTCAACTGCCTACGCGTCAGTACGCAAGTGCATTGACTGCACCTCTCTCCTCTCGCCACGTTACCTCTAGTTTTTGTGTGCATTCTCTCAACGCGCCCACCCTTCTCTCTGAGGGTAAATTCACGTGTGTTTATTATAATATAATAGCATAACTCTCTCGCAACTTAGTGTAGTTCTAGCATTAGTGCCTATCTACGCGCCACTGCCGTGTCATCTCGCCTGCTCCATCCATTGCCAGCACGTCTACACGTCATCAGTACGTCCACCAACAGTACGTCCAACCAGGTGTGTGGTAATAGCTCTGCTACCGGCACTATCCCTCTAACTATATTTCCATCCCTCATTTATACAGTCCACTCCCCTTCACTACATAGAGAAGTTCTAGAACTTTCTCAACTAGAACTCTAGGTCGCGTGTACGTCCTCGCCCTTGCGCCAACAGATGTGGTTTTTGTTTGCGAGCGATCACAAAAAATCATGGCAAGCAATGAATCGCTACGTTGATCGGTGCCCGCGTTTGTTATTAAAAAATAAATAAATAAATAAATAAAGAATAAATAAATAAATAAATAAATAAATAAATAAATAAATAAATAAATATATAAATAAATAAATAAATAAATAAATAAATAAATAAATAAATAAAAAATAAATAAATAATAAATAAATAAATTGTATTTAGAGTCTACCCACTCAGTTATATAACTGATTTTCAGTGGGGGACAGTAAATCAAAGCGACTAAGCGTAACCTGTAGGCCCCGACGCAATCGACGAGTGAACGATAACCAACCAAAGATCAATATTTTTAATAGGAAATATAGCAATCAGTGGTATGGACAGTGCGAACACCCGCGGATCAACGCCAGAATCAACAAGGCCGATTCAGCACAACTCTGAATTTATTATGTGCTTCGTTGCTAGGACGGCTCCAAAGTCACCGTTACAAAATCCTAAGACAAGAACTGATGGACTTAAGTCCAATCCAGAAGTTAAAAACTTCTGACTTTAGCGGGAATCGAACCCCGAACCGTCTGCATTGGAAGCAGATACGCTAACCACAAGACCAACGAGCCACACAAGATGTAGTTAGACTAGGAAGCTTCGCAAACGCTTTTTCAGGCCGCGTTGTTGGACGAGCGTAAGGTGCATTGAGCTGTCATGTGTTATGCGGATTTTTTGTTAGTTAGTTTTAATGTTGTTTTAGGGCACTCAACAGTAGAGTTATCAGTGCCCATGTCAAGTGTTTTGGATTTGGAATCTTCCACATTTTCTTTTTGTTCTTTGAAAAAATTATTACAATCGGGTAAAGCATGTTGACGTGCTATTATGTCAAAGAAATTTTTTTATGCAAAAAAAGCCTTAAACTGCGATTTTAGTGAGAAATCATTTTTTGATGGCGTTTAAATTTCACACGAATATATACATTCATAACATTTTGGTTCTGTTAAAACATCATTACAATCTGATAAAGCATGTAGATGTTATAAAGCGAAGAAGTTTATTACCAGGAAAACGCTTAAGTCCCGTCGCGTTGTTGAGCGAGCACCGGTACGTGCAACACGACCCGAGTACGACATTCCCATAATGTTACATACCAATAAGTCTTAAGGTCTTGACCGATTTAGCTGAAAATTTGAAAAATAGGAGAGAATGGATAAAATCCACCGCCATCTAGAGGACCTTGATATCATTTCTTTGGGAAAACTATTTTAACTCTTGATTACTTCTAGGTGGCAGTGCATAGTGACCAGTCTCGTGCAACTTTTCGTTGCCATGGTAACGTTACTTTTGTTAAAATGTAATTTCTATCTACACTACTTATCGTATCAAAATAAAATTAACATTTTCGTTACCGGACGGACATTCTAAATGATTTGGCTACCTCAGATTTTGTCGCCGTTCAGTTTTAAAAAAAAACTTTAGATTAACTTTAATGTAACTTTATAACTTTTTGAACGATTTTGCCACAAAACTAATGGCATTCAATCGGGAACGAAGCTTGCGGATGGTCAAAATTTCAACTCGATCCGAGCCTCCGTTCGACCGCTATCATGAGCCAAAAAAGCTGCGCGACTTTCCGTTGCCATGGTAACGGTACTTTGTTATAATGTAATTTCCATCTACACTACTTATCGGATCAAAATAAAATTAACATATTCGTGACCGGACGGACATTCTAAATGATTTGGCCACCTCAGATTTTGTCGCCGTTTAGTTTGAAAATAAAACTTTAGATTAACTTTAATGTAACTTTTTAACTTTTTGAACGATTTTGCCACAAAACTATACAGCAACCCGCATAGTTGGTATGTACATGTGTGCAACATTTCAGGTCGATCAGAGAAACGGTGCGACCTGTATCGAAGCAGTAAAGAAAAAAAACAAAAAAAACAGACATTCGAGCCATAAGAGTCAAGTGGAGACGCTCGCTTCGCTCGCTCAATAAACGAAAAAAAGCGTAAAATTGCGATTTTCATGAGAAATAATTTTTCGATTGCGCTCAAATTTCAAATGAATATATTAATTGATAAAATTAAGGTTCTGTGTAAAAATAATTACAATTGAATAAAGCTTGGAGGTGTTATAAGTCGAAGAAATGTTTTAAGATCCTTTTTTAAATAAAAAAATGTAAAATTGCAATTTTCATGAGAAATAATATTTAGATTGCGCTCAAAAACGTGGCAGTACTAAGGTCAGAGATTTCAAAGGCCTCCAGAAAATGTCATCGAAATTAAAACATTGGTTTAGCCTGAATCTTGTTAACAAAAACACAAAAATACAAACCAAAAAAACAAGAAAAACGAAAAATATCGTAAAATTGCAATTTTTATGAGAAATAATTTTTCGATTGCCCTAAAAAAAGTGGCAGTTCTCAGTTCAGAGATTTTGAAGGCCTCCAGAAAATTTCATCGCAATTGGAGAATTGATTTAGCCGGAATCGAACAAACACACAAATATTTAAAAAAAAAACATTCCGGATTTTTTTCTCCAGTGTAGTAGAATGAATTCTTCGCTTCGCTCATCCAATGACTGAGTAGTATTAGTATGTAAGTGCTTAACGACACTCCATTTTTTTTTTATTGCACCTATTCAAGTGTATAACAGTTAGGCCTACATCAAAACAAAGATAATTTGTATTGTGTTGTATTATCCTATAACCATACATCACTTTATTGGTACTTAAGCACTGAAACTTTTAACTAAAGTGGACTTCACGGGAAGATTGGTCCGCGGGTACCAAGAATTTCCTCCCCTCTTTACCACCACCACCTTCCTGGCCCGAGCAGAGTGGACAAGAGGTAGATCGTATCTATCTAATAGTCCCTCGACCCTTCTATTGATGGTCTCGAAACCATCCAATTAAATTATTTTCGCTTGAATAGAGTTAAATCCCTTTCCCTTTCCCTTTTATTACGTAAACTGTTGTAATTTACCTTTTAAATGCCCTTTAATGTTAATGATTTTAACTCAAATATTCACTGAAGTATAATCAACACGAAAATGTTTTTGAATGCTAAAATTGATTGAAAACTAAGAACTTAACATTATAATAAACAACACACTTCTTCATCAGAAGTGCTAAGAATATTTTGTAAACATTGTTAGTTTCTCAATCAATTTTTTGCGTTTAAAAACATTTTCGTGTTTTTATTTTATTTCAGGGAAACATTCAAGTTAAAATTATTAACATTTAAGAACATTTAAAAGGTAAATTACAACACTTTATGTAATGAAAAGAAAATTAATTTATCTCTATTCAAGGGTTTAGAGACCATCAATAGAAGGGTCGAGGACAGGTAAGATCTAAATCTTGTGCACTCTGCCCGTCCGAGGAAGTTGGTGGTGGTAAAGAGGGGAGGAAATTCCTGGTACCTGCGGACCAATCTTCCCGTGAAGTCCACTTAGGAAGCTTCGCAAACGCTTTTTCAGGCGCGGGGTTGGTTTGGATTTGGGTT
>JAMZAV010004820.1:0-48891 GCA_024449915.1 Sweltsa coloradensis
ACTACTACTACTCCTACTCCTATACTATTTACTACTTTACTACTACTACACTACTACTACTACTACTACTATACTACTACTACTACTACTACTACTACTATACTACTACTACTACTATACTACTACTACTACTACTACTACTACTACTACTACTACTACTACTACTACTACTACTACTACTACTACTACTACTATATGGTAGTATAATGTTCCTTATATTGTATACTATTGTGTTACTCTTAGTTTTAGATTGATTCATTTTTTGTTATCTGAATTTATTGTATCACGACAAAATGGGAGTCAGAGATATTGTTTATATGTTTTGTTGTTAAAGAGACTCTGCAGACAAGCTACGTAAGTAGTTTTGCGGAGTCTGAAATTGTTGTATTTTTTTATTTTTTCCAAATAAAGAACAATATAAAAATAAAAAAAACTACTACTACTACTACTACTACTACTACTACTACTACTACTACTACTACTACTACTACTACTACTACTTCTACCACTACCACTACCACTACCACTACCACTACCACCACTACCACTACCACATTCGTCAGTTTCAATTGCCCAGCGATTCTGACCAAACGGGTGGGGCTACAACTTTCATATTTTACATGAACATTAAGGTAATAGTGATGTATTTTATTAATGATATTTTTAAAAATCGAAAAAATCGTAAAATTGCAATTTTCATGAGAAAACATTTTTCGATTGCGCTCAAATTTAACACGAATATATTAATTCTTAAAATTTAGGTTCTGTGAAAAAATCATTACAATCGGATAAAGCATGTAGGTGTTATAAATCGAAGATTTTTTTTTAAATCGAAAAAATCGTAAAATTGCGATTTTCATGAGAAATAATTTTTTGATTGCGCTCAAAAACGTGGCAGTTCTAAGTTCAGAGATTTCGAAGGCCTCCAGAAAATTTCATCGAATTTGGAGTATCGGTTTAGCCGGAATCGTGTTAACAGACAGACAAAAATACAAAAAGAAAGAATGAAGAAGAAAAAAAACAGTCCGGATTTTTTTCTCCAGTGTGTAAAAGGAAATCTTCGCTTCGCTCGCTCCTCATCCAAAAAAAGGGCCAAGCTCATATACCCTTCCACATTTGCGCATTCTTAATTCATAACTACGTGTTTGTAACAACATTTTAAAATGCTTGGCAAAATAAAATTTTTGTATGCCAACTTTTAAAATTTAAATTAGAAAAAAGAATTTGGATGAACTATTGGTTTTAAAAAAAATTACAAATTCATTTCCCAACTTTTCAAGGATGTTGTTACAAGACACGTACTTTTATAAATAAGAATGCGAAAATGGGGAAGGGTTGATGAGCGGGGCCCTTTTTTTTTGGATAGCGTAGCGAGCGAAGCGAAGATTCCATTTCACTACACTGGAGAAAAAAATCCAGACAGTTTGTTTTTTTCTTCTTTTTTTCTTTTTGTTTTTTGTCTGTCTGTTAACAGATTCCGGGTAAACCCTACTCCCAATTGTGATGAAATTTTCTGGAGGCCTTGAAATCTCTGAACTTAGAACTGTCACGTTTTTGACGTAACGAAAAATTTTTTCTCTGAAATCGCATTTTTTCATTTTTAAAATTTTTTTCGTTTATCTAGGGCGACGGTCGTCGCCCGGCAGACAAGCGCAGCGACTGTTAGGCGACACGAACTCCACCCCGTATGCCCTGGAAAGTATGTCCCTGAATTCTTGGCCATGGCCAAGCCATTTTTTTTTATGATTTCGAGTTTTAAAAATTTTAACTTTTTTACCACAAAAATCGTTGGCTTGGCGCTCGTCACAGGCAAAAGATCTTACTTATATTTTCAAACGAACGGGAGAAAAAAATAAACGCTTGGCTCAATTTCTATATCTCACAGATTCACAGCCAAGACTTTTTAAGGAGAGCTTGGGTGCCTTTTTTTTTTTTTTTTAAATTTTGTATTTGGTTGGATAACATCTACATGCTTTATTCGATTGTAATGATTTTTTCACAGAACCTTAATTTTATAAGTTAATATATTCGAGTGAAATTTGAGCGAGTTTGTTGTGTAGAGGCTGGCAGACACCTTGTGCTTGGGGCATACTGCCCTTTTCTGCCAACCTTCCTACTAAGCCTATTAGTGGAAAATAAATAATAATAATAATAATAATCGAAAAATGTTTTCTTATGATAATTGCATTTTTACGATTTTTTCGATTTTTAAAACATTTCTTCGACTTATAACACCTATATGCATTATTAAAAATGAAACTATATACAGGTAGTAACGTTGTAAATAAAAATCATTGGACTTTCCACTGTTATCAATATTTATATTTCAAATGTGATATTTCGAATCCTTTACAGGAGTCTTTATCAAACTTATATATAAGTTATATTATTAAGCGAGCGAAGCGGGCGTTTCTTTTTGACTCTGCCGGAAAAAAATAGTCACTGGTTTCGTTTTTTATTTGTTTTTTGTTTGTATGTCTCGCCATAACGTTCGAACGGAGGCTCGGATCGAGTTACAATTTTGACCATCCGCAGGCTTTGTTTTTGATTGAATGCCATTAGTTTTGTGGCAAAATCGTTCAAAAAGTTAAAAAGTTACATTAAAGTTAATCGAAAGTTTTTTTTTCAAACTTCTCGGCGACAAAATCTGAGATGGCCAAATCATTTAGAATGTCCGTCCGGTCACGAATATGTTAATTTTATTTTGATCCGATAAGTAGTGTAGATGGAAATTACATTATAACAAAGTACGGTTACCATGGCAACGGAAAGTCGTGCAGCTTTTTTGGCTCATGATAGCGGTCGAACGGAGGCTCGGATCAAGTTGAAATTTTCACCATCCGCAAGCTTTGTTCTCGATTGAATGCCATTAGTTTTGTGGAAAATCGTTCAAAAAGTTAAGAAGTTACATTAAAGTTAATCGAAAGTTTTTTTTTCAAACTCAACGGCGACAAAATCTGAGATAGCCAAATCATTTAGAATGTCCGTCCGGTCACGAATATGTTAATTTTATTTTGATCCTATTAGTAGTGCAGATGGAAATTACATTATAACAAAAGTAACGTTGCCATGGCAACGAAAAGACGCGCAAAGTTTCTAATGCACTGCCACCTAGAAGTAATCAAAATACTTTCGAGGGAGCAGTGTATTTTTTGTCACCAAAGAGTTTAAATAGTGTTCCCAAGGAGTCAAGGTCCTCTAGATCAGTGGTCGGCAACTAGATTGTGTATGGGGCCCACGGTCCACTATTGTTCAGGTCTTGCAACGACGCCAGGCGGCCGTTCCAATAGCGACGGTAGTTCCCGCCGCGCCGCACAGAATGCGCTGCGTGTAGGCGGGCCATGGTAGCGCCACGGAAGCCCGCTGAAGTAGTTCCGTCTCCGTTCGTTTGTTTCTGGTAGAGACTACTGGAGCGCCGGTATTCTGAGTGGCCGTGGCCGTAGAATGCAAGGCTTCTTCAGATCGTCTCTCCATTCCGATTAGTTGACTAAGCTCTTTGTCATAATTCAGTATACCTTGATTTAACTATTGTCTCTGCTTTTGTTTTCATATGATGTTTTTTGACCAATTTTACAAAATACATTTTGTAAAACTGTTTATATCTTTTCACATGGTACATGAAAAACAGAACCTAATACTTCAGTTTATACACTGACATTAATATTAAAACTGGATACTTACATTTGTAGAAAACAACGCTTATTTCACTCGCAAATCTGCAATGTATACAGAGCACATTTTTTCACTTGAAGGCAGACTAGATGGTTGCTATGCATTATTATATTATGCATATTATTATTATTATTATTATTATTATTATTATTATTATTATTATTATTATTATTATTATTATTATTATTATTATTATTATTATTATTATTTATTTTTTATTTTTGTATTATATAATTATAGGAATAGGAATAAGGAATTATTATTATTATTTTTATGAATGATGATTGATGATATTCCAAGAGTACCGACGTTCATCCATTTTCATACATCACCTCGTCATCGTCTCGATTAACATAATTGCCGAAATACGATACGTAAATCCCAAATATCTTCATCGTCAAATGAAACAAAGTAAGCTATATAGCAAATATGAATTATGCCGGACTCAGTGGTCAACGAATAAATTATTTACCCTAAAATATCTAAAAGGCAGGAGAGTCGCTCCAATGTACTGTGAAATGCCTTGGGTCGAGCTACCTGGCAGCTAACATAGAGCGCTCGCTGGACTCGGGCTGGCTCCTACCTCCCCTTATCTCGCGCTCAACATTTCGAGAGTTGTGTTTTCTGTTGGCTGAGATTATCACATAATTTTGTTTATCAAACCGATCAAGTAGTGTTTTTTTTTAAATTAGCAATTTGCTTGGGTCTGTACTCTTCTTTAGACTTTTATCTAGGTTATTGCTTTTAAAAAATTCATCTATCTCGGTTCTAATTTCCCCCATAACTAGCCAAACTTTGGTCTAATATGGTTAAAAATGTATTTTAATGCATATTTTGTGATTTTTTATCGCTTATTTAAAGGGGTATTTAACCGCTAAACTCAAAAAATATATTTCATTCAGGCTAACTAGTAATGAATTTAGCAATGAACAGAAAAAATATTGGGGCCACCATGACCTCCCAAAAAATTGTCAAACATGACATTTTTCGAGCTAGGTCCCATCGGCAAAAATCTCCCATAAGAAATAACATTGGAACGATCTTTATGCCCCGTGACCTTGGAGGATTTTGATCCAAAAAAATATTGGCCATTATTGACGTACTCAACAGCCTTTTCTGTAAATTCTCTATATTTTGTTTTGTAATTTGGGCAAGTAGTTTGGTCAAAATATGCTGATTACCAAGATGGGGTGTGATTTTGGAATGCTTATTTTTGTGTGTTTGAGGGTATATTTGGGCACAGTTTCAAGACACGATGTTATAAAGGGGCATTTTAGATTGGTACTATGCTCTAGTATCTATGTGGACCAAAAAAGAAGCAGGTTGAAGCCGATTTGGGAAATTTTCCAAAATACCAATTTTTGCCAATTTCTGGATCAAAAAAATTAAAAAATTCGTGTTAAATCACAGTTACAAGATATAATTTTTTAAACGGTCATTTAAGTGTAGTATTGTGCTATAGATTACGTGGTAAAAAATATTTTTTGGGGTTTTTAGCCCCTTTAAGTGGCGGAATTGATAAAGTGAAAAAGCAATGTCATAGATACTATTGTGCTTAATGCTCCTGTATTTTTGTTATATACACAGAGTACAAATTTGAGACGGTTGCGATTTTTTTCCTGTGCAACTGCATTGACAGTGAAACGCCCTCAAATGCTGTCTGGTAAATCCTCTTAAGGGTAATTTGCTTAGGTGGTTCGAGAGTTTCCTTGTCGGCCGCACGCAGTTCGTCCATTTCAAAGGTTAGCGCTCAGAATTCCGGGACGTGCCCTCGGGCGTCATCCAGGGAAGTGTGCTTGGACCCCTGCTATTTAACGTCTTCATAGCCGACCTCCCTACCTCGGCAAGGATCCAAATGCTCCAGTACGCTGACGACGTCACCCTGTACTGCATCGTGGTCACCCAAGAGGATGCAGACGCCCTTCAAGCAGACCTAGACGACATTCAGATTTGGTGCGACAACAATGGCATGTCGCTCAATGCCTTCAAGTGCAAGATGATGGACATCACGCGCGCGCGCACCCCACTATACTTCCTTTACACCATAGATGCATGATGGTGTCCCACTTGAGTACGTCGACAAGCATTGCCTCCTCGGCGTTCACATCACAAGCGACCTCCGATGGAACGTTCACACCGATATCGTGCGGGCCAAGGTGGCGCAGGTGCTGGGTTTCGCGGCCCGCAACCTGCACGGGTGCACGCTGCGCTTCAAGAGGATGACCTTCCTGTCGCTAGTTACGCCCACCATGACTTTCGGCCTCCCCGCCTGGCACCCAACCACCATTGAGAACACTACCAAGCTTGAGAGGGTGCAGAGAAGGGCATTGCATTTCATACATGGCCGTAACCTCCCCCCACCCCCCACCCTGTGACCAGAAGCAGGTTATGCCAATGACCATGCACCTGCAATACACCGACTTGGTGTTTTTTAAAAGATGCCTCAGTGGCGCCACTGATTTTGACGTGTGCGCGCGCATCATCCAGGGCCGCGTGTTGAGAGGCGACAATAGTAGGCACCCCCGCCTCCAACCCCCTCCGGCCAAAAGAGTGCTCGGCCGACGTGTTTTTTCTTTCCGGGCCCGGATCCACAAAGAGGAGTTAATTTTCGGAGTTAAATCCATTTAACTCCCATTTTTTACACCTGTCTAACTACCAAAATTTAGTTCGACTTTTAACTCCGATTTCCGAATCCACAAAGCGGAGTTAAGTTTGGAGTAAGACGGAAGTAAAATAGCTCCCACTAGTGATGATGTCATAGATGACGTCATGGAATTGAGCCAATGAGAACACAGCTTCCATATTGAAACCAATAGAAAAGAGTTTTATTAAAAACTTGTTTTGGAACGAATTACAAATTATCATAATAATTTTAAAAGCCAACTGCTGTAGAAGACTTTGTAGGCTTAGGTCTAGAGTAAGACTAGGCTAGCCTATCCGCTAGACCCTACAAGACCTGCCTTCACATTTTGAGGTTAAACCTGTAGGCCTAGGACCTTGGACCTAGCCCGACACAAGGCCAAGCATGGCCTAGAGTCTGGTAGACCTAACAAAAGGCTTGGCTAGGCTAAGCCTAGACCCAAGAGTTTGTTGCTTAGGCTCAGGCCTAGCAAAGCGTTTGAAAACTTCGTTTAGTCCTATCCCACGGCCCTAGGGCCTAGGCCTACCACAGACCCTAGGATAGCCTAGGGCCTAGCCTAGGTTCTAGGCTAGGCCCTAGTTAGGACTACCTAATTTGATCAGATCGTAGGGGCTATACGGACTAGGGCCAAGCACTGGGCCTTAGATTATTCAATCTCAGACTTAGGGCCTACCTTATTCAAATCTGACGATTGGGCCAGCACCCAGCATCTCTCAATGGGTAGTGGGTAGGGGCCAGGCCTAGGCCTAACCCTACTTCGACCAGCAACTGGACAATCTCTTGGCAAAACCACGTCAAAATTCGTCTGTAGATATACTGTCTAGTGCCTCAAACAAACCGTAACATATTTTGATAGACTGACAGTGAAAATAAACCAGTATTTTGATGTCAAAGCCTCGGCAGTCGGTCTAGGCCTACTGGCCAAGACATCTTGCGACGTCTTGTTTGTGCCGATCGATAGGCCTAACCTAACCTGAAACAGCGCGGGATGTTACTTGTATTTCAAACGCCGGAATAGTTGTAACACGCAAAATACAAATTTTTAATTGTAAATTTGAGTGTAAAACCGATATAATATTGATATTTAGTTAAAAATTCATCATCAAAGATCTGAGGTGGTGACGGTCGGCCATTTTGAATATTTTAACTCCTGAAAAAAAGCAGGAGTTATTTTTGGGAGCTAAATAACTCCGAAAATTGCTCTACTCTCTTTTGTGGATACCGAATTGGGAGTAAAGTACGGCTTACTCCTAAATTTAACTCCGATTTCGGTTAACTCCCCTTTGTGGATCCGGGCCCCGGGTTGTTAACCCATGGAACGACCTGCCGCCCGCCCTCAAAGACTGCCCAGTAAGTCATTTCCCTTCCATGTGTAAGGCGTACTTATGGGAGAACCAACTACAAGTGCCGCGTTAGTTTCACGTGCTTTAGCAAGGCTCTTCGCGGCACGAGATTTCTACAAAGATATCAAATGTTTTAGCAAAATATTTGCTAGCGTCGACGCCTTTTCTTGTTAAAAAAATGTAGGGATGGGATTTGACCAGTCAAATTCAAATTTGGTCAATTGACGGTCAAATGTAAAAAATCATAAATTTTATTTTACTAAATAAAAAGTATATTTATTTTTTAAATGTTGTGGTGACAAAAGCTTTTTTTATTTAAAAGCTTGTTAAATGTATATTAAGTGGCATATCATCATCGTCATCATCATTGTCGATGCTGTCCTCAGTCCCTTTCTCCGATTCAGCTTCAGCTTACCCAGAAGCTATTTTATTCTATTTGTCTATTATAATTCATAATATAATTAGTGAATTACATAATAAATAATAATAAAAATAAAATATTACTTAATTAAAACTTTTTAATTGAAAAAGAAAGAAAGCAATGTTATCGTTTACAAGGATAAACAATAAAATAAAATAAATAAATAAAAACAAATTTTAGAAATCTGTTACTGCAGAGCCCTATATTTTCACATTCGTGACATATGTTCAAAATTTCTAACATAGTGGTGTCAGTCGGCCGAGCAATTACAGCAATTTTCCCTAATCGCATGTCCTATACTCTCTTAATCCAAATATAGCACAGTGCAATCTAAAATGAAAGAAATACCGAAATAATGTTTCAACGTTGTTTGTAGGCCTAATCACCGTTTAATTTATGTGCTTTCAAGTTAGATTGCATCAATGAGCTTGGCAAGAACACAGATAATTTCAATGTAGAGCTCGGCATAATCTAACACAAGAAGCTAATGAAACCGTAGCCCGCCCGAGCCGGATGTTTCTCGTCTTGAGTATGATATTATCGAGTAGTACAATGGTACAATGGAGTGGCTTGCTATTATTAGCGGCGTGCATCTAAACAGGGCGGTGCTATATTTAGGTGGCGGTGGTATCACGTGTGGTGTGAGACGCACGTGCTACTAAACGGTACTAAACACGCTTGCGCAGAACTGCCTTTTCTCAAAATTTATGAAAAGAAGTATAAATAATTTTAGTAGTAGTAGTGGTGGTGGTGGTGGTGGTATCTTTATTTAACGAATTATTATATAATTATATTTCCCCATCCCACCTAGCTTTATCAAGGTTTAAGAGTATTTCAGACCTGGGAAAAGAAAGAGAATTGGTCGGGTGCAGGTAAAGCAGATTCCATTTCGACCTTCAGTTGGGTTGGGCTGTGTCTGGCCTCACCCCACAACCATTGCCAACAGCCTTTCACAGGAAATGCGGACAAAGCCTCTGGTATTCAATAACCTGCTATCGGTCGGCCCAGCTCACAGACCCTCATTATATCGCATCTTTTCAGTGACATGCTGTAAAATTGTTATAATTTTGTTTGACTAAATTTATGGGTAAAGAAATCAGTCTTGGGCGACCGTATTATTCGTCACAAGATGTTTATTTTAGATAGCAACATGATATTTGTTGTTTTTTGATAAAAACATATTTTCTCGAAATAAAAGCATAAAAGATCACAGGATTTAAATACTGCGCAGCACAGGCCAGATTAGCATGGAAAAATGCTACTAAAACTTTTGGTGATTTTGACAACGGATAGACAAACTAACGGAAATTTTAAATGAGTAAACCTAGTTTATTTATGCTAGGTCATGAAGTTTGAATTAAATTGTGAATCATAATAAATTGTCACGGCGGTGGCAACACATTAAAAGTAAAAATTATAAATTCACGGCGGTGTGGCACAGTACACATCGAATTGTAAACAATAATAAGTTGTCACGGCGGTGTGGCACAGTACACATTGAAAAGTAAACATTATACATTATCACGGCGGTAATACGGCGGTAATACGACGAGAAATCGGCCATGACCGTAAACAACAGAAAGGAATCTACGAAATAGTCATCACACATGGAAGCAGGCGTACTTGACACATGCCCATATAATATGTTAGCTCTGGTTTTTACAGAGTTTGTTCAATGTGCAGCCAATAAATAATATTAATACTAATAAAAACAATTAATAATAATTAATAATAATAAATTTATTCTGTTTAATTTTTCATGTGATGGGGAGGGGGAGCTAGTGCATCTATGTACTCTGGATGAATAACTTCTTTACTAACCTGAAATAAGAACTGATTGAATTATTGTTGTAAACAACATTGGTCGCTGTTGATTTTGAACTATTTTTTGGATGAAACTGATGCAAAAATCGCCTTTCAAAAACTCAGATAACCGGAAAAAAGCAGGCTAGACAGTGTGTGTAGTATAATTTTTACTCGACTCATCAATTAAATGATATGATTGAAATAATATTAGTTACATTACTGGCGAGTGATTGAGTTTTACACAATACATTAATTTATACACTCTGCAAACCTTTTACAAACACCAAAAACCCAACCCTTTCAAAAAGAATTCGTCTTGAAGTTGAAAGGATGGAGAGGCGCGTGACGAATATAATAGAGGTATTTTACTAGTGCGGCGGTCGAATCCGAAATTTCAGCTTTGACCCATACAGGCGGTACTATTTCGCGAAACCAAAATAAAATCGTCGGCTACTTCATCACCCACTAGAAAAATGACGTTGTGGTCTCGAAATGCGTGTACGTCATAGATATACGACGCCATCTTGGATGCGCGGCGTCGATCGCACTTTGCGTTATAAATCATGTTGTAAATTCTGTAATTTTTTTATTTAAAAAATCTAATTTAGCGCGTTGTGTTCACAAGACATGGGCGCTCATTATGCTTGAATTTTATTTTGGATTGAACAATAAGTCAAGGTGAAAAATCAACAATGGCGGGGAAAAATAACATTTTCAAAATTACACTAAAATGTTCTATATTTTTTTACAGTTAAACCATCAACATTTTTTTAAGACACGGGGATAGATTTTGATTGCGGAATACATTTGTGAACACGTCCGTATTTTTCATTTTGCTTAAATGCAAAAACTTTGGTCGCTTTGGTGGTAAACGTGATGAAAAGCGTAGCGTGCGGCAAGCTACAAAACTGGTCGAATCCTTATTGTTGGATGCATTGTTATATAGATCCTGGCCAATAGAGACGTGGAATCTTGACCTGGTCGAGTTTTCTCTTCCTATCCTGTTAGTGTATACCTTAAGGATAAAAATAATCTTGGGTAGACATTTGTAATTTTGGGCACAATATTTTTACGACGCCATCTTGTTTTAGGCATATGCATATAGTACAAGCTTTTGATTTTCATTTGTTTTCTATTATAATTATGACAGTTTTAACAAATCTGACGTGTTATTTGGATTTTTCATAAAATTTCCTATTTATTGAAACAAATTTTTTCAGCCTGGGACTATTATGAGATTATTTGTAGGAAATTACATTTTATTAGTCCTTCAGCCAAGTACAATATTTAAGTGTGTTTGATGACGGACGAATAAATGTTCACATATTCATAAATAATGTTATTGGAAAATTATTTGTTCATAGAGTTGTCTTAGATTTGTCCCATGACACTAATGGTAGCCATTTTACAAGATGGCCACCAAATATATTGTATAGACATTTATGATAGAAAGTTAAATTGTGTAAACATATAATAGTTCTTGTCGATCATTGGAAAACGAATTTCCATTACGACCATTCCAAATAAAACGCAGTGACAGTAATGGCGGCCAGTTTAGAAGATGACCGCCAAATATATTTTTCTTAACGTAGTCTTTTAACAGGATCTTGAAATTTAATACACACATGGGGCAATATATTAGAATCAGGGTTTTTTTATGTAGCCATATGAAATTGGCGCTGTGGAAGCCATTTTGCGAAATTAAATGTTTGGTTTGGATTTTAGGACAAACGCTTTTGAATATCCAAAAATGGAAGGGAGCAGCTCCCATCTTTAGTATCAAAGATGAATTAATTAGAGTTGTTAAGAGCTTTCAAATAAAACCAACTAATTTGTAAATATTTTACTTGCATTGAGATGTAATGTATACTTTGCACGAATGAATATTCACGAAATTACTAAATTGGTTATGCCAACTGGTACCTTATGAGCAGAGGTTAGGTATTTGTGGTAAGAACGTAATTTTACCTTAATATCCTGCATTGGTCCCACTGTGTAAATTTGAGATTGCCTTATTTTTAAAACAATCCAATTGCATGCCCCACGTGTATTCGTATTCATGCATTCTGCTCGATCGTAATTACTCACATTAATTTGTACAACGCTCCGGAGAAAATTAAAAATGAAATATGCGAATTCTAAAATACACAAAATACTGACATTTTTGGATGAGCGAAATGAAGACTTCAATTTCACCGATTCCTCAAAAAATTAAGCTCCAAAGTTTTATTGTTTGTTTGTTATTTTTTTTTTAAATTTGTCTGTTTGCTCTCTACCGGGCAAACGGCTTATCCGATCTTGATGAAAATTGGAGTGGACCATCGAAATCTCGAACTTAGACCTGCAAGTTTTGGTACAATCGAAGAAATATTTCTCATGAATATCGTACTTTAACGATTTTTTTCGAATTTAAGTACGATATTTTCGTAACCATTTGGCCGATTCCTACCAAACGGGTGAGGGCTACAACGTTCATATTTTGTATGGACATTAAGGTAATGGTGATGTATTGCTTTTTGAAAGAAAATATATAAAAAGTTTACCAGAATCCATAGAATAAAGGTTTTAATATTAATATGAGTTTTTAAAGGTTTATAATAACAATTAACAAGAAAAAATAGAAACTTGACAACAATCACCTACAATGCATTCAAAAAGAACTTGCAAAGGTAAAGTGATCCCACGCAAATTAAAAACTTATTAAAAAAGCTCCTCCATCAACGCGACTAAAAAAAGCGTTTGCGAAGCTTCCTTATCCATTAAAATGTGAAAGTAATTGGGAAAATGGCTTAAATTGCCTAAGAATAGGCTTGTTCAATAGACCATTTTAACTTTTTATAGAGGTAAATAATATGTTAAATATACCATCTCATCATTCCAATCAATGTTTGTTTGTTTAATATCCTGCATAGTTTCATGCAAAGAAGAGACATCGAACAAACAAACACTGACAGGAAAGGCTGGTCTATTGAACCAACCTGTCTCTCGTTTACTGTAGCAATGGATGGTAACTAGGCCGCTTCGCGAACGCTTTTTTAGTCGCGTTGATGGATGAGCTTTTTTAATAAGGTTTTAGTTTGCGTTGGATTACTTTACCTTTGCAAGTTCTTTTTGAATGCATTGTAGGTGATTGTTGTCAAGTTTCTCATGTTTCTTGTTAGTTGTTATTATAAACCTTTAAAAACTCATATTAAAACCTTTATTCTATGGATTCTGGCTAACTTTTTCAACTTTTTCTTTCAAAAAGCAATACATCACCATTACCTTAATGTCCATGTGAAATATGAACGTTGTAGCCCCACCCGTTTGGTAGCTAGGAATTGGCCAAAATGTCACGAAAATATCGCACTAAAAATCAGAAAAAAAATCGTAAAAGTACAATAATCATGAAAAATATTTTTTCGATTGTACCCAAAAACGTGGCAGGTCTAAGTTTAGAGATTTCGAAGGTCCCCTTTAATCTTTATCAAAATCGTATATGCCGTTTGCCCGGTAGAGAGCGAACAAAAAAGACAAAATACAACAACAAAAAAAAACACCCGAGCTAAGTTTTTTGGGGGTCAGTGAAATTGAAGTCTTCGCTTCGCTCATTATGGACCAGTTGTATTAGTAGTTTTAGGGCGCTTCACGGCAAAGATTGACCAATTAATGCAGTGGATATAGAACAAAAAAGCACCAATAAGTAAATTTAAACATCTAACTAAAAAAGTGAAAAAAGTCTACAGAAAAAATATGTTCTGATGCGATGAAATGTGAGTGTTTTGTGATTTTAGAATTCGCATAATATGTAATTTCAAATTTTCTCTAAAGCGTTGTTGGATGAGCGTAGCGAGCGTAGCGAGCGAAGCGAAGATTCCATTTCACTACACTGGAGAAAAAAATCCGGAATGTTTTTTTTTTCTTTCTTTTTTTTTTTTTGTATTTTTGTGTGTCTGTGAACACGATTCCGGCTAAACCAATACTGCAATTGCGATGAAATTTTATGGAGGTCTATGAAATCTCTGAACGAAGAACTGCACGGGGGGAAAAATTGATCGAAAAATTATTTCTTATGAAAATCGCAATTTTAAGATTTTTTTCGATTTTTAACAAAATTCTTCGATTTATAACACCTGCATGCTTTGTCCGATTGTAATAATTTTTTCACACAACCTTTATTTTATGAATTGATATATCCGTGTGAATTTTGAGCGCAATCAAAAAATTATTTGTTATGAAAATCGAAATTTTACGATTTTTTCTTTTTTTAAATTACGAATAATTAAAAAAAATTAAAATGAAAGTTTATTTTTTATTTAATTTAAATTAATTTTTAAAAAATCAACTAAGTAATGATTTTTTCACAGTACATCAGAAAATCCGCATAACACTTAACAACTCAATGCACCAATTACGCTCATCCAACAACGCGGCGGGACTTAAGCGTTTTCCTAGTACAAATTAATGTGAGTTCTTACAATCGTGAGAATACATGCATGTCTCGTGAAGACTCTTCCTAGTTGCAAATTATATTTTGCCAAGTTTTTTAAGGGTGTGTTTCGGGGCAGTGTACATTTATGAATTGAGAATACTCAAATGTAGAAAGATACACGAGCTTGGCCCTTCTTTTAGATCTCATTTATTTTGAGTGTGTAAGGTTTGGCTTTCTATTTACAAGGTTTTTGTATGCGATGGGATCTTATTACTTTTTCAAATTCCATTGCAAATTATTTTTGTTAAAATAGAATTATTATTATTTTAATAAAGTAGTATTAATTGCTAAAGTAATACCAATAAGCAATGGAATGTAAAATATCTCGTCAACCATAACACTTGCTCTTTGTTTGCATTGTAGGTGATTATTATCAAGTTTCTATAGTTACTTGTTTATTATATAGTACATGAAAAAAGCTTATATTATTAAAACCTTTATTTCAATGCTTTTCAGCTATTTTTAAAAACAATTTCTTTCAAATGCACTACACAGCCATAATCGCTCACTCGTTTGGTCAGAATTGCTGGCCAATTGACGAATAAGACAATAAGACGAATAAGTAGTAACCAGCGTGTTCACCACATTTAAAAAAAGAAGGATTAATTATCGTACCCCAATCAAATTTGGCATTGTGTTATCAGGTACCTACATTTCCTCGACTATGTGTTTTAGGGTTCATAACACTAATCATGATGACTGAGTGACACCTCCAAAACACACCACCTCGGATTACTGCATAATGTGCATGAGTGTGTAAGCACACCGTTGCTCGGATGCGGCGCACTAACGGGCACTAAGATAGTACATATATTTGGCGGCCATCTTGTAAAATGGCTACCATTAGTGTCATGGGACAAACCTAACACAACTCTATGTAAAAATAATTTTCCAATAACATTATTTATGAATATGTGAACATTTATTCGTCCGTCATCAAACACACTTAAATATTGTACTTGGCTGAAGGACTAATAAAATGTAATTTCCTACAAATAATCTCATAATAGTCCCAGGCTGAAAAAATTTGTTTCAATAAATAGGAAATTTTATGAAAAATCCAAATAACACGTCAGATTTGTTAAAACTGTCATAATTATAATAGAAAACAAATGAAAATCAAAAGCTTGTACTATATGCATATGCCTAAAACAAGATGGCGTCGTAAAAATATTGTGCCCAAAATTACAAATGTCTACCCAAGATTATTTTTATCCTTAAGGTATACACTAACAGGATAGGAAGAGAAAACTTGACCAGGTCAAGATTCCACGTCTCTATTGGCCAGGATCTGTATAACAATGCATCCAACAATAAGGATTCGACCAGTTTTGTAGCTTGCCGCACGCTACGCTTTTCATCACGTTTACCACCAAAGCGACCAAAGTTTTTGCATTTAAGCAAAATGAAAAATACGGACGTGTTCACAAATGTATTCCGCAATCAAAATCTATCCCCGTCCCCGTATCTTAAGAAAATGTTGATGGTTTAACTGTAAAAAAATATAGAACATTTTAGTGTAATTATGAAAATGTTAATTTTCCCCGCAATTGTTGATTTTTCACCTTGACTTATTGTTGCAATCCGAAATAAAAATTAAGCATAATGAACGCCCATGTCTTGTGAACACAACGCGCTAAATTTGATTTTTTAAATAAAACAATTACAGAATTTACAACATGATTTATAACGCAAAGTGCGATCGACGCCGCGCATCCAAGATGGCGTCGTAAATCTATGACGTACACGCATTTCGAGACCACAACGTCATTTTTCTAGTGGGTAATGAAGTAGCCGACGATTTTATTTTGGTTTCGCGAAATAGTACCGCCTGTATGGGTCAAAGCTGAAATATGCGTCTTTTTAGCCTTCGACCGCCGCACTATACGACAATTTACCCAGGTTTACAATTTTAAATCCAAGATGAAATGGGATGACAGGTGTGGGGTCTCTTGTATAAGTGATAGTTAAATCGTCTCATTTTTTTTTAAAATTTAGTGATTATATGATAGTTCATTCAATTCATGAAGTCAAAACAAGACCTAAAATCTTTTTAAATCGAAGTTGTAGCTCAATTCTAAGCGGAATTGCAAAACAAATAACATAATCATTTGATATGATTTAGTCGGATATTTCCTATAAAACTAAGCTAAACACTTCGCCAAAAAAACGAAAATGCTTAGAAAAATGTAAATAAGACAATGAATTTATTATAATCGAGATCAGACTTATCAACTACACTTTTAGTTTAGAGATGGTATTTGTCTTTTGCACAATGGGGTTCACTTTGCTACCAAGCACTCTGAAGCATTGTTCAGTTGGAACCCTTCTCTGAGCAAAGGATAACCATCAAAATACCCCCCGTGGTCGGCTGGCGCCTGCTTCCCTCCAAGCTCTACCAAGCAGTTCAGTTTCTTTACGCACTACATCAGCAAAGCGCTAGTAGTAATCACTGTCGGATCAAATTTCTGTGCTTTCCGGAAGGTAATATTTCCCCGAGTTTTGATAAAAAATGTATTTTTCTTCTTGCAAGATCGTTAAGGATGCCATGATCGAGAGAAGTACTGTTTTAAAATCGTGTGCCATTGTTCAATAGTCCGCCATAAGCATTCAAAATTGATTCAGTTTTTATTTTTTTCACTGGTTCACATAACTCTTATCAACATTATTTAACAGTAGTTCTCTAGATCAATCAAATGTGTAGGTTGTTGAATTTTTTCAATGGTCTATCTTTGAAAACAATACGAAAAAACACCTTCCGGCGAAGTATCTGCACGGCGTACCCCAAAGGCTGTCTCGTGAATACTCTTAAAACAAAAACAAAATGGAATAACAAAGTACACGATGACAATTTAAACACACCCATCTGGGAAAACAGGTCTAGATGACAGTGATTACTGAATATTAAACTAGGAAAACGCTTTAGTCCCGCCGCGTTGATGGATGAGCTTTTTTGTAAGTTTTTAGTTTGCGTAGGACCACTTTTCCTTTGCAAGTGCTTTTTAAATGCATTGTAGGTGATTTTTGTCAAGTTTCTATTGTTACTTGGTAATTGTTATTATAAACCTAAAAAACTCATATAAAAACCTTTATTCTATGGATTCGGGCTAACTTTTTCAACTTTTTCTTTCAAAATGCAATACATAACCATTATCTTATTATTTAATACAATTCAGAAATAAAAAAAAAAAAAAACAATTACACCTACGGGAGTGTTTCCCGACTAACCAAATCGAGAAACATTACCTTATAGTCCAAGTTTAGAATCGAATTTCCGTTTGCATTGTGTTGAGACAAAAATTTTATGGTTGATTTTTATTGTAGAGGGTCACTAGTAGATGAGAAATCGCGAGTATATATTTTTTCTAAGTTGGGTTCTTGGAGCCAAATGGATTTTGTGATTTTTATACTTTTGGCGATAACTTCTCGGAAATGGGTCTAAACGAAAAATTTCAAATTGCATTTTTCTTTGCGAATTCAATTGAAATCAGATAACATTAGTTGAATTTGTGTTTTTGTTGAAATGTACAGTCAGTACCAAAAATTCAGATACCATGTGTTTATTTTACAAAGTACGACCTGTACCGTCTTAGGAAAATTTTTGCGAATTAATAATTTGCGATCGTAATGTTTAAAATTGAAAAACGAATTTATTAAGTGGTTTACGGTTTTTGTATCTTTTAAACTATGGTAAATAACAGAGGTTCAGGAATAATTTTGATTTTGATATCTGCGATTTTATGCTGTTAAATCGAGTATGCCATGTTGTTTTAGAAGGTTGATATTGTTCAAGAAGGCGGTGGGACTTTAGTAGATAAGAGTTATGGTTGAATCATGGTTAGAATTAAAAACATATTTTGCACATTTTTACATGAATACTCAACTAAACACCTAGTACGACTTAAATATTCCACTAATAGGCTTGTGAGATGTGAGTTTGTGTGGCAGATATGGGTAGCATTATAATAATGAACATCATTTCGTATTATTCTGATGAATTAATGCAAACACTTTGAGCAGCTGTATATACACATATTATTACTAAGTTGCGTCGCGATTTCCCTGAACAGTTGCGTTGGTGGATGATCGTTTTCGGCCAAAATAGCCATAAAAGCCTATGTTATTGGCATTGATACCGAATGTAGAATGATGTTTTGAAACATGTATTAAGTAGATTAGATTAGATTAGATAGCACACAGACATTTGTGGCAGGATGACAACACAGGAAGCAATGGTGCACTGTGGGTAATAGAGTTATTTCCTGTTTGTAGTTTATACATCTAGCACCATGTGGCACTGGCATAAGGCCCTAGATTTAAATTTGAGCGGACTATGGCACATTTATAACACTCCCACTTGCCATAGGCCTAGTCTTAATTTACAAGAGTCCCAAATTCTTCACACACCATCCGTGCTTTGCAGGGGGAAAACTTTTGGTCATGATGTCTGCGATCATTTCTTCTGTGGGTAGGTATTTCATAGGAATATGTCCCTCTTGCACCTTCTCCCTGACAAAATGATGCTGGATATCGATGTGCTTCGTACGCCCATATAGTGCTGCATTCGAAGTAAGCTTGATGGCGCTTTGGTTGTCGCAGCACACTACGATGTGTTGATGGTCACCCGCAATGGGTTATTCATTCAGTAGTCGTTTCAGCCATGTTGCTTCTCTGGCAGCTTGGCTGAGTGCCATGTACTCCGCCTCGGTTGTTGAGACGGCGACTGTCGGTTGCTTCTTGCTTCGCAAGCTAACTGCTGCACCTGCGAGCTTGAAAACGTAGCCGGACTGCCGGACATCGATTTTCTCGTATCGATATCATTGGCCCAGTCGGAGTCACTGTAGGCTTCCATTTGTTCTCCGGATGCTCTGCGATAGACGAGTTTCTTCTTTGCAGTCCCTTTAAGATAACGCATTATGCGCTTTACTGCCGTCCAGTGCGCTTGTCCCGGGTTAGAGTTGAACTGACTAACGACAGAGACAGCGTGCGCTATGTCTGGTCTGGTGGCCATCGCAGCATACATTAGGCTGCCGACACCACTCAAGTATGGTATTTTATCCATAGCTTCTCTTTCTGCGTCTTCCGCAGGTTCCATCACCTTGGTAAGTTTCTGATTATGGTCCAAAGGAGTAGATACTGGCTTTGCTTCAGACATGTTGAATCTCTTCAATATGTTGTTGATGTAGCTTTCTTGGCTTAGTTCAATCGTTCCAGCGTCTCTGACCCTTGTTATTTTGATTCCGAGACAGTGGTGAATTGGTCCCATGTCTTTCATCTCGAACTTGGCCGCTAGTCGTTTCTTCAGCTGATTTATTTCATTTATGCTTTCCGATGACACAATAAGATCGTCAACGTAAACACAAGCAATGATTTTTGCATTTCTTATTGTACCATTGTATAGGCAAGGATCAGCTGTGCTTTGCACGAGCCCAAAACTCCGTAACTCGGAATCAAGTTTTTCATACCATATGCGGCTCGACTGTTTGAGTCCATACAAGCATTTCTTTAGTTTACATTCCTTTTGCTCATTTTTAGGTTCAATGTAGCCCTCGGGTTGTTCCATATATATGGCCTCGGGAAGTTCGCCATGTAGAAATGCCGTATTTATGTCAAGTTGATGAACCTCCAGGTCATTCTCAGCTGCCAATGCGAGAACTGTTCTTAGGGTGTCGAACCGTACGACCGGTGAAAAGGTTTCATCGTAATCTATCCCTTTCCTCTGCGTGTATCCTTTAGCTACGAGCCTAGCTTCATATCGGCACACCTCCCCTTTAGCATTGACCTTTGGTTTGAAGACCCATTTACATTTAATAGCTTTGGTTCCCTCTGGTAAGTTTACGAGGTCCCAAGTCTCATTATGTACGATTGATTTCATCTCTTCATCTGCTGCCTTTTGCCATTGTGTAGCCTCGCTCCCACTGAATGCTTCTTTCAGGTTCTCGGGCTCGTCTGTGATGAGATGTACATACTCGTCACCGAGAATTCTTGTTTGACATCTCTTCCGTTGTGACTTTCTTGTCTCGAACACGGTTTCTTGTTCATTCTCAATATCGGCATCCTCTTCATTATCTTCTGCGTTGGGATTAGCATCATCTTCGTCATCGACATAAGAAGGACTAGCTGTGCTCCAACTTGATCCGGCGACGACATCGTCATTCTTCTCATCATCTTCAATGAAGATATGATCAGAAGATAATCAGCTTCTTTGATTCATTGTTGATAATCGGTGGCCCTTGCTTGTGTCAGAGTACCCGACAAAGATGTGCTCGGAAGACTTGGCGTCAAGCTTCCTTCTATTCTCTTTTGGAATGTGAACATATGCCTTGCAGCCAAACGTTCTAAGATGAGCCAGGTCCGGTTTCTGTCCTGTCCATGCTTCTTGTGGTGTGATACCGTTCACATCTACTGTCGGTGATCGATTCTTTAGATAGGTTGCAGTGTTTACTGCCTCCGCCCAGAAGCGTTTAGGTAATTAAGCTTCCTCAAGCATGCAACGTACCTTCTCTACTATCGTTCAGTTTGCTCTCTCAGCAACGCCATTTTGTTCTGAGTTCCGCGGCACAGTAGTCTGAGAGCGTATTCCACATTTTCTTAGATGGTCTAATAGTAATTTATTAATGTTCTCACGGCCATTGTCTGAACGCAGAATCTTGATCTTCATACCGCTCTAGTTCTCAACTTCCGCCTGATACTCGATGAAGCGTTCATAAGTTTCACTCTTCTCCTTTAGAATGTAACACTTGGTCCACCTTGTCTTGTCATCAAAAAATGTTAAGAAGTATCTTCCTCCTCCATTGGATTCTTCGCTCATTGGTCCGCACATGTCGGTGTGATCAATGCCTAGTTTTTCTTGAGCTCGGACTGTCTATACTTTTGGAAACGGGGTACGATGCTGCTTTCCCAGAGCACACCCTTCACAAGGTGAAGTAGGAGGTCGTCTCATTACTAGGCCGGTAGCCATACCATCTGCTAGCCACTTCATTCCGCCTGGACTGAGGTGGCCTAGGCGTTTGTGCCACATTGTGTACTCACGGTTTGTGACCCCTACAGCAGCAATGTTTGCTAAGGCACTGTTAGTCTCCGGAGTGTCTAGCTTATACAAGCCACCAGTTTTGCTTGCAGTTGCTATGACGTTTCCATCTTCATTATGGATCTGGCAGTTATGTTTTGTAAACACAAGCTTGTAGTCTTTATCTGTGAGTCTAGCCACTGACAAAAGATTAGTTTTGAGCGATGGAGCATACAGCACGTCCTTTATTGATGCTTCTCGTATTGATCCATTAACCGAAATGGTTAGAGCGACATTACCATTTCCCGTAGATGGAGCGGTCGTACCATCGGCCATACATAATGAAGTTGCTTGACCTTCTTGGATAGAAAAAAACCATTCGAGTTTATTTGACATGTGCTTAGTCGCCCCCGAGTCAACGCACCAGTCTTCAGCTCTGTGTACATTTCGATTAACTGTTGTCCAAAGAACTGTAGACTTAGGCCTATCCTTTTTGTTGTTGTTTTGCTTGTCACCTTTAGGACCTTGTTTTGATCGTGACTTGCAATCTTTAGCGTAGTGTCCAGCTTTACCACAGTTAAAGCATTTAAACTTCTTGATACTAGGCTTTGTTGCTAGAGCAGATTCATCAGGAATGGACTCACCTCGTTGACGACTCGTTTCTTCCTGTAGCAATTTAGCTCGGACGACGTCGGCGTTCAGTTCCTGACCACAATTTTCAAGTGCAATTACAAGTGGGTCGAATGAGTCTGGCAAGTTGGATAGTATTATTATTGCCAGCTCATCATCGGTCACTGCTGCATCAATCGAACTGAGCTGTTAAGCAACAGCCAACATCTTGTTCAGATAGTCCTCCATATTTTTGCAGTGTTGGTACTTGTTGCCATTAAGTTCACGGCATAAGTGAATTTTTCTTACAAGGCATCTGTCTTCAAAGGCTGCTTCTAATTTAAGCCATGCTTCACGGGCAGTTTTACATGTACTTACATGTATCTAGAGATGAGGCTTCAGCCCTAGGCTTAGAGTGGCAAGTGCACGCTGGTCTTTATTCAGATTGGTTTCAACCTCTGGATCAAAGTCACCTGGGTCGATTGCTTTCCACAACTTATCACGGACTAATTGCATTTTCATGCCAAATTTCCATGTATTATAGTTGCTGCCGCCCTCCAGTTTCTCTGGTTGAGATGGGCCTAGGTTAGCCGCCATGTGCTCTAATAACGTAACAGTTTTTGTAGGTTATTTTAAGGTTATCTTTTTTTTCCGTTTAGATTTTAGCAATATCAATTTAGCAATACCTGGGCCCATAACCTGTTATAAAATAACGTTGACATTGAAAGATTAAAGTGTATTAATTGATATTTGAAGATAGATAATCTCTTATAGGCCAGGCCTAGCACACAGGCATTTGTGACAGGATGACAACACAGGAAGCAATGGTGCACTGTGGGTAATAGAGTTATTTCCTGTTTGTAGTTCATACATCTAGTACCAGGTGGCACTAGCGTTAGGCCCTAGATTTAATTTTGAGCGGGCTATGGCACATTTATAACAAGGCATTTGGTTACTTATTTACATAAAAGTTTCACTAGCTCATTAGAGAAAACGATACTCTATGATAAAAATAATAAAATGAATTTAGCAAGAATTAATCCATCTGTTCACCTGACTGACCATTCATCACCTGACTGCAAAACTGGTTCTCCGTCCTTCTGACAGCTGAGAGTCGCTCACTCGTACAGTCTTTCCTCTGCTATCCACCGGCAATAATGCTTATTGTTTGATATTTATTAACTACAGGATAGCAATATAGGGTAATTATGGAATGATAATTACGTCATTAATTTTAACATACTCAAGTTCACTATTGACAATTAAATATTTACCATTACAATGCCAACTTTCCTACCTATTGAGCTCAAGTTATAACTTCAGGTTAGATGAACCTGCGCGTACCCACTAAAATAAGAAGTTATACAATTACATAAAATTACCTTGAAAATAAAATATTAATTTATAATGCTCAATGGCATGTACATCACCTCCGGCCAATTATTGTTGATGCGAAATATTCCAGAACGTAGGGGAGGGTGATGGTTGTCAATGAGGGGTCAGAAGAATCCGACGGGTATACACGTCTGATGTCACTATCCTGATTAACAATAGGAAATTCTTTTGTAGTTGGATGGTTACACAGTTCTCGGTAGAGATAATTATTCTGTCTATTGGATTGACGAACACGGCAAATCTTGATGGATTTTCACTTAGACAATGATTGTTATTATGTTGATTGTTCAAATATTATTTTTGTAATTACTGAAATTAGGAAAAAAAAAGTATTACAAGTAGTTTGAGGGATGAGATTGTTATGTGTTCTGCGATGGTCCATTCCTATTTTTGGATGAGCGTAGCGAGCGAAGCGAAGATTCCATTTCACTACACTGGAGAAAAAAATCCGGAATGTTTTTTTCTTCTTTTTTTCCCCCTTTTTTTTCGTATTTTTGTGTGTTTGTCCGCACGATTCCGGCTAAACCGATACTCCAATTGCGATGAAATTTTAAGGAGGCCTTTTACGTTTTTTTTCGATTTTTGAAAAATTTCTTCTACTTATAACACCTACATGCTTTATCCGATTGTTATGATTTTTTCACAGAACCATAATTTTATGAATTAACATATTAGTGTGAAATTTGAGCGCAATCGAAAAATTATTTCTCATGAAAATCGAAATTTTACGGGTTTTTTCTTTTTTAAAACAATTCTTTGACTTGTAACACCTACATGCTTTATCCGATTGTAATGATTTTTTCACAGAACCTTAATTTTATGAATTAATATATTCGTGTGAAATTTTTTCACAGAACAACAGAAAATCCGCATAACACATGGCAGCTCAATACACCAATTACGCTCATCCGACAACGCGGCGGGACTTGAGCGTTTTCCTAGTTAGAAACCACTTATGTAGTAAATAGGTTATAGTTTAGATGTTTGTTAAATGTTAATTTTTAATTTCAATGTATTATTTTTATTAATTGATTGTTATTCTGTGTCGCAAGGCAACAGCTCTGGCTGCAGAGACCAATAAAGGTTCTTAATATTATGATGATTTTGATGCAGAATAGTTCACTTTATTAATAAAATTGCTGAATTGATTGTTTATGTTTGGAATAGCTTTCACATATGAAATAATTAATTATTGAAGAATGTTCTTAGATAAATCTGTTATTTACTGACGATTTTGTGATCTGACTGATCACTCGATGATGAAGTAATGAATTAACGAAAATGTTCGTTGATAACTCTGTTATTTACTGACGATTTTGTGACATGACTGATCAATCACTCGCTGACGACGTAATTAATTAACAAAATGATTCTCCATTAACCACAATTATAAGAAAATTAATAAACTGATTTGATATCTTATCACTGATACTAAATAACCACAATTCCAATCCACCACTGCCAATAACACTTCACTTCACTGACTTTGATAATCGGTCGGAACCATACCCCGAAGCCTGGTATGTCCTCTAATCAATCACTATAACCGCGTCATCCCGAAAATACGACAGGCATCGTTGCCTCGATCTGATCGACTGTTAAGCCCAAGCCTAGTTCCTTCCACAGCTCTGCAAAAATTAGACTCCACCCCCTAGTAGCTCTTCAGGTTCTGAGAATTTCAATGAAATCTAGTGTTTGTTGCAAGTTAACTACAACCTTCTCCGCATCCCAACCACAAGTGGACTTAAGACCTTTCGACTGAGAACAAAGATACCTTGCAACGTATTTTAAACCCCACTCCACCTGCATCTACTGCGTAGCTCGTTCTCCGAACACAGATAACATCAGTAAATCTAGGCCGCTAGTTCATCCATGCAGAAAATATCCAGACTATCTGTCGACACATAGGCTTAGCTCCCCGACATTTCATTATATTCCTTCAGACTTCTGTCTCTTAGCTACCTCGGCCCTATTCATACTGTTTCGAGGAATCGACTTTTTTCTATGTCCCTGGCCTTGTGGACTGTTTCAGAACACGAAAACAACATCTCGAAGTTTCCATTACATTGAACTCTCTACGGTCGGCCCAAAGTGAACAATAACCATTGCTGAGATTTAAAATTACTCCAGTTATAATTAAATTAATTAATCCAAAAGAAAATGCATCACTACTTTAATTAATCTTACCTCAATTAACTACGTATGCAAATATTAACGTATGCAAATATTGATATGCAAATATGTAAAAATTCAAAGATTTAGGGCGGGAGGACGTCCTAGAGAGACTGACACATTGTTATTGTAAGCCGTACACTATTGTATCCGTGCTCTTTTGTAAGCCGTGCGTTATTGTAAGCCGTGCTCTATTGTAAGCCGTGCGTTATTGTAAGCCGTGCGTTATTGTAAGCCGTGCGTTTTTGTAAGCCGTGCTCTATTGTAAGCCGTGCTCTATTGTAAGCCGTGTGTTTTTTGTATGCCTTGCGCTGTAACTGACAAACATAATGACCCCATAACAAATAAGGGTTATGGTATCCACTGGCATTATAGTTGATTTTATATTTATTTATTTATATATAAGCCTTCAATGGTCTTACATGGCATACATATCTGTGCATTGTTCTGTGTGTCTGTTTCTTTTTAAATTGTACAAGACAGGAAACTATCGAAATCATTTCCTTTATTATAATAGATTGTATAATAATAATTATAGTATTATTATAGTAGATAAGTTGTGTAGAAATATTATACAAAACACCGCTGCTCAAATTTCATTTCAACTATGTTTAAGTCAGGTAATTTGAATATAATTGTTCATTCCGAGGTTATGTACTACTGTGCAAGAAATTAATCTCCCTAAAAATCTGCTCTCTTATCTAGTTCTATTCATTAGTTCATTCCGCCAATTTTTCTACATTCTTTTGTAATCAAATTTAGATCTAGGGATTCACCTTCGAACGATCTTGTACTTGTATTTTCTAGATATTATAATAGACGAGTAAAAATTAAAAGAATCCAAATATTTTGTTTTTAATTTAAAACTATGGTTTATTTCTCCAAGAAAACACTGAAGCGTTCGTTCTAACAGCTATGTGCGTTTTAATGTTTAACCCACTCCTTAGTACCTAGGTGACATTGTAGTAGATACTAGTGTACATGCATGTGTATTACTACTGTTACAGTAATACGCGCCACAAATTATCCATGTTGCACCGTATCAATAGGCACTGATATTACTCTACTGTTGAGTGCCCTTAAACAACACTAACTATTAATAAACCAAGTGTTTCAACTTTCAACAAATTATCTTCTTTGGTTATTGTAGGGCGAGGCTTGGCCGCGGGGACCTCGAAGCCTGTGTCTCAAGCGGAGTGAATATGGCTTCGGCTTCACGTTGCGTCACTTCATCGTCTACCCACCCGAGTCGTTCTCAGTGAGTAATGTTGCCAACTTATATCTAGTTCAAAGAATATGTCTTCAGATCAGGATGGTTTTTATTTAAATCAAGTGCACTTTTTCTCCTTTTGGAGCTACAAACACAAGAGTTTTAACTGATGTATGCAAAGTTTTCCTGTAAAAAAAAGTTAACTTGATTGCATCCTGTTGGGTCCATGAGTGATTGATGCGGAGGACCACTTTAACTTTACTTTCGCAAAGAATATTGATTTTACATCATTCTGTATGATGTAGACTGTTCCACAGGACTGGCCCACATTGCTGAATTTAAGTGGATACAAATTAAACACTTAAGCAATGCATTTTATGAAAAAGGTCATTTATTGATTGGATAATGAAATCATTTCAACTGGTCTGAATGAAGATGGTTTGACAACAATTAAAAATAAAAAGAATGTGTTCATATCTAAACAAAACAGAAGTGTCAAAGAAGTTATGTGTTGATTTAAAGAACATAGTAATGAAAGATGTGTGCTCACATTCCCAATATACTCCCCCCTGTTGATTGAATGCAATCAAAACATGATATATTTTAGTTAGGTTGAGGTGAATACTCATTGGGAAGGGGCACTAGTTTCGTGATGGGTCTCTTCAATACACCGCGGGATGTCTGGATTGCGGCGACACGGACGTGACCATCTTTTCCTTGGAAAGTCTCTGTGATGACTCCAAGGTTCCACTGGAGAGGTGGTAGGTGATCTTCTTTCATAAGAACCACCATGCCTGGCTGCAGATTCGATTCTGGTAATATCCATTCTTCTCTCTGCTGGAGTGAGTTGAGGTAGTCGGTTGACCATCTCTGCCATAGCTGTTGGTACAGTTTCTGAACCCGCTACCATCTGGATTATCTAGACTCGGAAAGGTTAGATAGCCAGGATTCGGGATTGCTCATCAGAGGAGCACCAATGAGAAAGTGTCCTGGACATAAGTAACTGGGATCTGATAGTCATTTGACAAGACAGTGATCGGACGAGAATTAAGACACGCCTCAATCTGAGTTAGTAAGGTAGTGAATTCCTCCATGGTAAGTACAGCGTTTCCTGCAACGCGTTTCAAGAGGTATTTCATTGAATTGACACTAGCCTCCCATAAGCCACTGAAGTGTGGTGCACGTGGAGGAATGAAGTGCCATTGAAGTTCACCTGAGGCGTAGTCGGCCATCTTATTCTGATGCTGCTCGGAATGGAACAAGTCTCGAAGTTCCTTCAATTCATTGTTTGCTCCCACAAAGTTAGTACCATTGTCTGATAACAAATAAAGGCATTTACCTCGTCTAGCAGTGAAGAGTCTAAGTGCAGCATAAACGCATCAGATGTAAGTCCTGTGACTAGCTCAAGATGAATCGCCTTAGTGGCTAGACAAACGAATACAGCTATGTAGCATTTGATCGTTGTCAAAGTCTGTACCAGTGTTGAGGAACGGTCTAGATGACTGGACTCATGCTGATGCAAGCTGGCCCATCAGCTGCTGTTTATTTGTCACCTTGAGATTGAAACATGGCCAACATTTATGTATAACATTTATGTATAATAGATTTGACCGTTTGCTTGGCTCTCGGAATCCAGTAATGTTGCCTGAGAGAAGCAATGAGGAGCTGTGGTCCTGCATGTGACAGTCTCAAATGTTCAGCTATGATTTGTTAATCCTGTGAAGTGATAATTTGGAGGTAAGAGGATTTGATGCTTATTATCATAAGCTAACTGAGAATTTCTCAATCTTCCTCCTACCCGAAGAATCTGCTGGTCATCGAGAAATACATGCAAGTCTTGAAGACTACTTTGAGATTATTGGACAGACGATATCGAATCTCTTGGCTGTATGCAGATGCTTGAACCCATTTGATGCATGTTGTGTGGCGGGATAGGGGCATGAATTAATCAAGGCGTACACTAATACTAATCTAAAACTTCTTCCTTTAATATTCTTCTAATTGACAACAGTGACACACGTTATTACGATGATCTAGGGTAAACACAGAACTGCTAATTACTTTTCTACTGATACAAACACTCGACTGGAACCCACAGCTAGCCGCAGTCCAGACACAACACTACACTGTCTCTCTGTTGTCCCAGCACAGCCTTCTTGCACACCACTCTCTTCAGGCGGTCGGCACTAGAGGCTGTGGCAACTATGTTGATGGAGACAACCACGGCCTTCCCTAATAGTTATAGCCAAGGGCTGTAACATTTCCTTCCTCTTAATGTGAACAACAACATACTTTGCACATAACCACATACATATTTGAACATATTTTGCTCTTAAGTCACCCAGTCAGGCAACGGAAACCATGGTTGCAGTTGATCCGCGTTTGCCCGGCCCACGATTTTCTTAGTAGTGACGTCCTGCAGCTCGAAGGAGTTTGCCGCCAGTTGTCGTGATATGCGAAATGGTCCAGACCGACGGTGTGCCAGGCCCGCTGCTACCCCAGCTGCTGCGTTACTGGGTGTGTGTACGTCCTTCAGAACCATATTTCCTACACGGAACGAATGTCGCCGACGAGAATTGTCGTATTTCTGCTGTTGTAACCTGTGAATTGCGATAATATTCTCTTCGGCCCACTTCACGGCCTCGTGAAGCTTTGACGTCAACTCCGCCGCATAGTCGTGGACGTCCACCTGAGTATGAGTGGTTGCAGGAAGCGCGGGAGTGTCCCACGGTGGTCGTAGGTCTCTTCCGAAGGCAAGAGATGCTGGCGAATAGCCGGTTGCCTCACTTACTGCCGAACGCATGGCAAAAGCAATTGCTGATAAGTGAAGATCCCAATCTTTGTGTTGATCACAGTAGCTTTTTAATGCTGTCTTCAGCACACCGTTATGTCGCTCGACGAGCTGACCACAGGGACGATACGGGACCGTATGTCTGTCTGCTATGTGCAGGTTTGCCATGACCGACTTCCACAGTTTGGACACAAACTGTTTGCCATTATCGCTGGATATAGCTTCCGGGAAACCATGTCTACAGAAAACCTCCAGGACACGGTCGACCACAACACGTGAAGAAGGAGTTTTAATGGGATAAAGCTCTGGGAAGCGGGTAAACTTATCGACAATTACTAGGATATGCAAGAATCCCTGCCTGGAACGTGGGAGAGGCCCAATTAGATCCACACTGATTTCTGCGAATGGTTTCAAGGATGGCGAACTGGCCATGAATCCCAAAGCTCTTTTGTTTGAGCGCTTGATCCGCTGGCATGTTTGGCACGAGCATATAAAAGTAAGAACATCATGCCGCATACCCAGCCAATAGTATTTTTCCTGTACTTTCCTCAGTGTTTTGAAATACCCAAAATGGCCACTCAATGGATGCGCATGAACAGCCTTCAATATCAGTGCACGCACAGAATTTGGGATCCACATAGTGGGAGGTGCAGTTGAAGAAACTTTCCACAGAACGCCATTGATGTCAAGTTCGGTTTCTCGCGCCATGTCTAAAATGTTACGAGGATATGGTTTCGTTTGTGGTGCTGGGTCACCAAGGACAACCTTCCTTAGCAATGCAAGCTGGGGATCCTTCTTTTGTTCTTCCGACATCATCAAGAGATCTGTCATCACCGTGACATCCAAATCCGTCAAAAGCACGCTGTGCTGCTGATCTTCAAACTGGATTTTACATGTCTCAGGAACATCTAGCGGGAAGAGTTCCTCTGAGATAGAAGGAGAAGTTATTACATCGTCCAGTGAAGGGAGAGGAGCTCGACTAAGAGTGTCAGCTGGAATATTTGATGTTCCTCGCCTATATCGAATGGTGCAGTCCAGCCCTTGCAAACGCAAGACCCACCGATGAACCCGGCTAGATGCCAAGTCTGTCGAGAACATCCACGATAGAGACGCGTGATCACAGAACACATCAAAGTGAGACATATCAATGTATGGTCGAAATTTGTCCACTGCCCAGACTACAGCCAGACACTCCCACTCTTGAACTGTATACTTTTCTTCATGCTTATTAAGAGTTCTGCTGATGAAGGAGATTGGACGAATGCGAGGTTTTTCTCCAATGGTCCCCACCTCTTCCTGCAGTAGCACAGCCCCAAGTCCAACCCCACTGGCATCCGTCTCAATGATGAATGGACGATTGAGGTCTGGAAGTGCAAGAGATGCAACGTCCACAAGAGACCGTTTAAGAAACTCGAAGGCCGATGACTGAGCTGACGACCATATCCATGGCTGTCCTTTCTTGAACAGGGATGTGAGGGGCTTGGCTATCTGTGAAAACGCCGGGATAAAAGAACGATAAAAACCAACCAATCCTAAGAAGGCCTGAAGGTCCTTGATATTTCTGGGTTGAGGAAAAAGCTGTACAGCTGCAACTTTATGTGGATTTGGTCTAACTCATGTTTGACTAATTGTAATGTATCCAGATAGTGTAGGAACTAGGTCTGAGTAGGCGGTACCTATATTTACAGGCCACGCCTTTACTTCCTAAGTTACCAGTGGTATGAACTGCACCACAGCAGTTCAAGGGTTGTATTAACTGTATGTGTACTCAAGAGTATTGGTAAAAAAGGGGCGTTTTCCCGGCGCCATTCGTCTGTAGTTACTTACTGGGGAAACATCTACATAACTGTGCATAACCATGTATCAAGTGTACTATGTGTATCTAATAAATAGTTAATATGAATCGAAGCATAATTACTACCATTAGGTACTAAATCCTCCTCCTCCTACTACTACTACTACTAGTGGTGTGCAAGGACACCACAGTTGGCGACGAAGGTAAATGGAAGGTACTGTGAATATTCAAAACATAATCCGAGGCCCTAGGCCGTGCTCTAGGCCTAGGCGAGATACGACGCCATTTGACAAGGTGATTTCCACAATGTCCAAAATTGGGTCATTGGGGCCTTACGATGCAGCAGAGGAAACATGGACTGCATACATTGACAGGTTTGAAAATTTCGTAACTTGCAATAAAATTGAAGACAATTTAAAAAAGAGCACTTTTCTAACAGTAGTGGGAGCAAGAACATACACATTGCTTCTTGGGTTGTGTGCCCCTGACAAACCCAGAGATCTAGCATACAATGAGCTAGTGGAAGTACTGTCCAAGCACATAAGTCCGGCTCCAGGGAAAATAGCGGAAAGATACAAATTCTACCAAGCTGTCCAACAGGACAACGAGTCGATCCAAGATTCCGTAGCTAGAATCAAAAGTCTCACTACCTACTGTGGATTTGGAATAAGGATAAAGGAAGCTCTTCGAGACCGTTTCGTGTGTGGTCTACGTTCCGATAGGATTCGAGTTCGTCTTCTAGAGAAGGGTGACCCCACATTCGAAGACGCAGTAGCCCTAGCAGCCACGTTAGAAGCCGCGCAGAAGGATGCAACAGCCATGGGGAGGGAGCGTCCAGCCAGTCTACATCATCTAGGCCTACAACCCCGAGGGAAGTTCATGAGCAAGCCAAAGCCTACAGCCCGATCGACAGCAGCACCTGCAGTGGTACCCAGTTCCGGTTCTTCACAACAGTCGGGAGGTATTTCAAAAAGCAAATATGGATGTTTTTCATGCAATGGAGAAAACCATACTAGAGATAACTGTTAAATTCAAAAGTTATGTTTGTAATTTATGCAAAAGGACAGGGCATATTGCCAAGGCCTGTCATAGCAAAGCTAATAATAGAGGAACTAAGCCTACGCAGTTCTTATTTATGGCAGATACACCAGTGGACAACCCCCGGATGATTCTAGTGTATAGTTCCAATTGAACTCAAAGACAGATTGTATGCCTCCAATAATTGTGCCAGTAATTCTGGAGGATAGTTTAGTAAGCATGCATTTAGACACCGGTTCTGCAGTAACCGCAGTCTCTTTCAAATTCTTTGAACAATATCTCAAGCACCTTGTATTCCAACCATCGAATTTAACTTTTCAAACGTATGCCAAGCATAGCATCACACCTAAAGGAGTGGTGATGGTAAAATGTAAGGTTGAAGGTGGACAGGTTCATTCTACCATTAAGGTCATTGCAAATGGTTCCTCCTATCTAGGCAGGATTGGTTAGTTTAACCAAAAAACAAAAAATTTTTGGGTTTTTTTTAAAAACCCCGGGGTTTTGCAAAAGTTGGGAAGTTGTCCAGCCAAAAGCGGTAGGAAAAAGGGAAAGCCCTTTTAAAAGTTTCCCAAAAAAAGGTCTTTAAGACCTGCTGAAAAATTTCCTTTTATTTGAATGGGATAAGGATTCCCTTTTCCCTTTCCTTTGGGAAAAGGGTTTTTTGGGAAAAAAAAAACGCGAGCCCAAGTTTAAAAGCCCCCAAAATGCACAGCAGGGGGGGTTCCCCAATCATTGAAATAAAATTAATAAACCCCAAATAACGGCGGAAAAACCCCCCGTGGTAAATTCGTTTTTTTTAAAATGGGGGATTTCAAAAACAAAAAATATTTTTTCACAAAAAAAAACCAAAAAGGGCCCCCTTAAAAAAAAAAAAAAATTTTTTTTTTTTACAAAAGGGGGCATTTAATGAAACCCAAAAATAAGGGAAAAAATTAAAGCAGATTTTGGCCCCAGGGGAAAACCCCAGATTCAGTGGTTCAATTAACCCAAAAACAGATTTATCCTTTTGCAGTTTCTGGGGGGAAGCACCCCCAGAAGGTTTTAACCGAGTCTCCAAATTTTTTAAAAAAAAAGGGATTTGTTTAAAAAATTTATTTTAAAGTATCCCCAAAAACACCCCTAAAGGGTTGTGGTGTAATTGGTCGGTTTTCTTTCCTTAAAGGATTAAATTTCCTTTTCTAGGCAAAGGTTTTAAACCTTTGGGGGAAAAGGAAAAAAAGGATTTTGGGGGAAATGGCGCCCCCATGGGGGAATAAATTTCGGGGGAAACCCAAAATGGAAAAATAATTAAAATTATAATTTTCAAAATTTAAAAAAAATTTTATAAAAAAAAATTATTAATTTAAAAAAATTTTTAAAAAAAAATAAAGCACATTTCCCTTTCATTAACCCAATAAGGGGGAAAAATTACTTTATATAACACCGGGGATTATGCGGGGGCCCTTTTATACCAAAAAAAGGACGTATGGGGATTTTAAAAAAACAAAAAATTTTAAATATAATACCTTTCAAGGCCCCCAAATTTTTTGGAACCACGGGGGGGTTTTTTAAAAAAAATTTTTTCTAGGCCTCAAAATTAAATTAAAAATTCTAAAAGATGTAGAAACCCAAAATTGTTTGGGTTTCAATGGACCTTTTTATTTCTACCTGGATTTTAAAAATTAAAAATTTTAAAAGGGATAAGGATTTAAATAAACGGTTTTTTTTCGGTAAACCCAACAAAAAATTCCCCGATTGGAAATTTCACCTTAAGGGGGTTTTCCCCCAAAAAAAGTTTTCCCAAAAATTCGTTTTGGGACATCCAATGAAAATTTTCCCCCAAAAGAAAAAGTTATTAAGAAAATTTTATATTAATTAACCTTTTGGGGGTCTTGGAATTCACACAAGTTAACCCGGGTTGTTCTTTTTGAAAATTTTTTTAAAAAATGGGGAAACAATTTATAAATTTGGGGGGTTTTAAATGTCAAAACTTTGTTTTTTAAAAAAAAAAAACCCAAAACCTTTTTAAAATAACAAAAAAAAATTTGGTATGGGGGGGGCGAGTTTGGGTTTTGGAAAAATTTTCCCCCTTGGCAGGTTCCCGCCCTTAAAAATTAAATTTTGGTTTTAAAAAAACCCAAATCTATTGGGGGTAAAAAAAATTTTTTTTAAATTTTGGGTTTTCTACTGGAAAGGGCCCAAGCCTGACGTTAATTCGGTCCTAAACGTGGTTTCCAGTATGGCAGCCCGATTGCAGAGGTATATTCTTTCTTTCTGGTTTTTCATTTGACTTTCATTTTAAGTCCGCGAAAAAGTGGGTTTTCCTTTCTTGAAACCCGCCGATGCAGATCTTCCCTTAAAATTTTTTTAACTTCTAGTAAATCAGTGTTTGCAAAGAAAAAAGGAAACGCAAAAAATAATTGGGGAAAAATTTTTTGGGGTTGGTTTTCCCCTTTTTCCCGGGGAACCCCTAAAACTTTTTAAAATTTAAATTATTGGGTTTTTTGGGGCTATCGAGGATTATACCATCTAAATTTCCATTTAATTCCCGAAAAAAGGAATTTAAAAATTAAATTTTTCCTTAAAAAATTTTTTAAAAAATTTTACAAAAAAAGGGTTTTTGCCCTTTAAAAAAAAATTTTTTGGTTAAAGCCTTTAAAAAATTTGGAAATGTACCCTTTTTTCCTGTCTCTTGATTTTTCCCCCCAATCAGGGTTTTTTCTTTTAAAAAATATCAGGTTTTTTTTTAATTTTTAGGGGGCACTAAATTTGTTTTCTGGGGTTTTTCCACCCAATGTAAAAACCAAAATTTAAAAAACCATAAAATTAACTTTTTTTTAAAAAATTTTCAAAAAAGGGGTTTTTCCTTTAAAAATTTCCCAAAAAAGAAAGGCCGGAAAAGGTTCTTTTTAAAAAATTCCCCCCAACTAAATTAAAAAGATTTTTTAGGCCCCTTTTTAAAATTTTGGGTATGTAAGGGACTCCGCAAAATTTTTTCCAAATAGATAAACAAACGGGGTTTTGTGCTTTTTCAAAGTTTTTTCACAGGCCCGCCAAAAAACAGTTTTCATGTTTAGAAATAAAAAACCTTTTGAAAGGTGCTTATTTTTTGGGTTTTTAAAAAGTTTTTGGTTTTAGGCAAAAAATTTTTAAAAAAGGGGGGAAATTTTTAATTTTTTCAGGGCCATATTTGGAAAAATTTCCCTTTTGCCTTTGGGGGAAAAAAGTGTAAGACTGGCCCCATTCCAGAGGAAAAAAAATTTTTTTAGTCCCCAAAGGTATTCAAAAATTTTTTCCCCCAAACCCCCCAAGGATACGAAAAAAGGTTTGAACTTTAAAACCAAAATACGTCCATACTAGAGTCTGGATCCGATTGGAATCAAGCTATTTCTAAGTTCCTTTTGTTGTATAGTATTACGGTTCATTGTACAACAGGGGAAACTCTGGCTAAGCTATTTCTCAATAGAGTATGCAGAACTAGGTTAGATGCGATCTTCCCAAGCACGTCCTCTTTTCGTGAACAGCAACAGTCTAAGCAAATACAGAATGCACATGGTTCTAGAGTAATGTCCTTTGCAGTTGATGACAGAGGGCTGATAAGGGATTATAGAGGTAATCAGAAACAGAAATGGATTCAAGGCAAAATACTCCAACAGTTAGGTCCAGTCACGTATAAAGTTTATGTCCATGGGGAGGACATAGTGTGGAAAAGACATGTAAATCAGTTATAAGCTGATCGGAGTAATGTTGTAAGAGACCTGCCGTATAATGCGGAGAGGGAGATTGAGGTACAAAGCAATATTGGAAATGTACAAAGTGATGATGAGTTAGTGCAAATGCAGGAAGGTGAACAGAACACTTCTCCAAGTCAGGATACAGTGGTTGAGTTGGTTTCAGATCAGGTAAAACCCATAAGTACGCCACCTCCAGCCACCACTACTCCGGCCTTGGAAAAGCCTTCTGGGCCAGGGTTTGAGAAACGATACCCTGTAAGATCAAGAAAACCTAAAGTACGGTTTGATGTGTAACAATGAGTATGTAAGAACTATTCTTGTAAAATTCTGTATTATAATAATATTCATTATGTTTCGTTATGTTATCATTTGGTGCCTACAGAGTAGCCAGTAGGAGTAACCATTAGTATGTAAGAACCATCCTTGTAAAATTTCTGTATCAGCTGGTATTCATTATGTTTTATTGTTTCTTCCTGTTGTTACCCTGCTTTGAAATTAAGCCTAGGGGAATTGTAATGTATCCAGATAATGTAGGAACTAGATCTGAGTAGGCGGTACCTATATTTACAGGCCACGTCTTTACTTCCTAAGTTACCAGTGGTATGAACTGCACCACAGCAGTTCAAGGGTTGTACTAACTGTATGTGTACTCAAGAGTATTGGTAAAGAAGGGGCGTTTTCCCGACGCCATTCCTCTGTGGTTCCTTACTGGGGAAACATCTACATAACTGTGCATAACCATGTATCAAGTGTACTATGTGTATCTAATAAATAGTTAATATGAATCGAAGCATAATTACTACCATTAGGTACTAAATCCTCCTCCTACTACTACTAGTGGTGTGCAAGGACACCACCCTAATGACATGACCAAGAAAGTCGATTGACGTTCTGAAGAGTTGGAGCTTGTCCGGGTTGATCGTTAGGCCTGCTTCTTTGATTCGTCTGAAGACTTCCTGAAGATGGAGCAGATGTTCTTCTGGCGTCCGGGAGAAAATGATGATGTCGTCCATGAAGGCGACACAAAATGGACAGTTTTTCAGCACATCATCCATGAGTCGCTGGAAAGCAGCAGGCCCTCCAGCCACCCCAAACGGCATACGGAGAAATTCAAACATTCCCCTATGACATATGAATGCTGTCTTATGAATATCTGCAGGATCCATGGCAATTTGAAAGAAACCTCCCCCCCCCCCACCTTTGAAAGAATCAATTGTGGAGAACCATCTTGCATTCCCTAACTGAGCTAACACCCAGTCTGTCCTTGGCATTGGCCACTTTGGAACCTGAGTACATTTATTCAGCTGCCTATAGTCGATAGCCAATCTGAATCCTCCAGACTTTTTAGGGACCAAGACAGGTGCACTAGCCCAGGCGCTTGTTGATGGACGTATTAGGTTCTGCTGAAGTAAGTCATCAATAAGGTTGTCCATCACTTCTCGTTTAGCATGATTGACTGGCCGTAAGCGGCACTGGACAGGTGGTGCAGAATTTGTGGCTATGGAGTGAGTGATGCGACTTGTGATTCCTGGCAGCTTAGAGAAGAGGGATCGATTGGTACGTAAAAGTGCAGAAAGGGATCCTTGATAAGCAGCTGGACAAGAAGACAAATTGTGTGATGAATGCAAAACAGGAAAACCCACTTCCCCCTCCGAGGCTCCAAGTTGAGTTGTGCTCGAACCCCTCGTGTTATTGAAACGTCTGCATTCTCTTCTATTAAAACAATAACTCTCATGTTCCCAATAAAATTATGTAATCGCCACTCTGCACATTCCAACCATGTTATTGAGCGAGCGTAGCGAGCGTCTCCACTTGACTCTTATGGCTCGAATGTCTGTTTTTTTTTTCTTTCTGTTACTGCTTTGGTACAGGTCGCACCGTTTCTCTGATCGACCTGAAATTTTGCACACATATACATACCACCTATGCGGGTTGCTGTATAGTTTTGTGGCAAAATCGTTAAAAAAGTTAAAAAGTTACATTAAAGTTAATCGAAAGTTTTTTTTTCAAACTAAACGGCGACAATATCTGAGGTGGCCAAATCATTTAGAATGTCTGTCCGGTCACGAATATGTTAATTTTATTTTGATCCGATAAGTAGTGTAGATGGAAATTACATTATAACAAAGTACCGTTACCATGGCAACGGAAAGTCGCGCAGCTCTTTTGGCTCATGATAGCGGTCGAACGGAGGCTCGGATCGAGTTGAAATTTTGACCATCCGCAAGCTTCGTTCCGGATTGAATGCCATTAGTTTTGTGGCAAAATCGTTCAAAAAGTTACAAAGTTACATTAAAGTTAATCTAAAGTTTTTTTTTTAAAACTAAACGGCGACAAAATCTGAGGTAGCCAAATCATTTAGAATGTCCGTCAGGTCACGAATATGTTAATTTTATTTTGATCCGATAAGTAGTGTCGATGGAAATTACATTATAACAAAAGTAACGTTGCCATGGCAACGAAAACTCGCACGAGGTTCGCACTATGCACTGCCACCTAGAAGTAATCAAAATACTATCGAGGAAGCAGTGTATTATTTGTAACGTTTTCCCAAAGAAATGATGTCAAGATCCTCTAGATGGCGGTGGATTTTATCCATTCTCTCCTATTTTACAAATTTTCAGCTAAATCGGTCAAGACCTTAAGACTTATTGGTATGTAACATTATGGGAATGTCGTACTCGGGTCGTGTTGCACGTACCGGTGCTCGCTCAACAACGCAACGGAACTTTAGCGTTTTCCTACTAATAATTCAACTTGTTTAACCCATTGCGCCATGAATACGGAACCGTTCCGTATTCCGCGAGTCTGGCCCAAAATCCGACATACGGAACAGTTCCGTGTCCGTTCCGTTTGTCTTTGAATTTGCGCCAAACCAGCGTAGTTCAGTCAATCTCACACAGATAGGAGCACTTTATGGTGGCTGACTCTTTTACCGACGTGGTTGAGTTTTTTCCCCGATTAGTTCTCGACCACGGCCATTTCACAGACGACTACAAATAAAATGAAGGCCTACAAATTGTCAGGGCGGTGCGCCGTAACAGAAATAGGCTTCTCAGCTGTTATTTACTTCATAAAACTGACGTAAAGCTCCTGAATGTTACGAGATGGCGAATCTGAAGGCGATTGTGCTGAATTTCTAATGAGCGTGATATATTGTGAGATTCAGGAAGTGTTGTTGATTTGCTTGCAAATGATGCAAGTCATAATAATGATGTGGATGAAGACTAGAGTGCTTCTAACCAAGATAAAATAAGATGATGACACAAGTTGGGTTAGGCCTAGGGCTGGCGGGAATATAAACTAGAAAAGCAAAGCATATGAACTAAAAACAATAGGCCTAGGCCTACAATTTTGTGCATTCATGCGATTTCGGCCCGTAGACAGGGTGCGGCGGGGTGCCATCCCCCGTAATACGAATTTAACTGCTTCCGTACGGGCAAAATGAGCAAAATCAACTCATGGCTCAATGGGTTAATGAAGTGTCTCAATCAGAATGTCAACAAAATACACCAAATCACTTAGCATAAGAAATAGTCCATGCAATACCAGTAAAAGGGTAGAAACTACCCCAAACATGACAATATTTTTGATACTATAAAGAGTAATGTTACTTGAGCGAGCGTCTCCACTTGACTCTTATGGCTCAAATGTCTGTTTTTTTTTCTTTCCTGTTACTGCTTCAGTACAGGTCGCACCGTTTCTCTGATCGACCTGAAATTTTGCACACATGTACATACCACCTATGCGGGTTGCTGTATAGTTTTTGAACAAAATCCGATCGTTGGTTATATAAAAATAAAAAAAAACAATTCCGATTGTTATGAAATTTTGCTGGATCAATAAGTACAACATTCTCTCCTGTTTTACAAATCTTCAGCTAAATCGGTCAAGACCTTTAGTAGTGTAGATAGAAATTACATTTTAACAAAAGTAACGTTACCATGGCCAATGACGTAATATAAGCTAAGCGCTAGACACACAGTATGGCCGTGGGGAGCGTGGATGTTGGAGCCATCATGATCAGGGAAAAACCAACCGCCATCTAAATGTATCGTACCTTTAAATTAAGCAGCCTTTGTGTTAACAAGCGGTGTAAAACCAATACCACAAGATGGCGATTTCTCGGTATTATTGAAGAAAAACAGTTTTTTTTCCGCAAATCTCTCAGTTACTCCAATTTCCGAATAAAGCAATTCAAGTTGGTGGACTATCATACTATTGTTTATCTGCATTAGGCTTTTAGTAATCAAAACTAGTTATTTGTGCGGGATGTGTGTCTGAACAAGGTCGTGCAGGTCTGGGGTTGCCTAGAAGAGGCCTAGGGCTTGTCAAACGTGTTATGTTAGCATTAATTGAATGTAGTCCTATAGCTAATGGAACTTTAGGCCTACACTGTTGTATTATAAATAATTTTCTACATATTCTGGGCCTAGGCCCGGGACGGTTTCTGATTTGTTTTATGAGAGTTATGACAACTTTTCTCGTTTTACACATAGACGCAAAATTTAAAATGTCCGCCATCTGTTTACGTATTTTCTTATTCCGCGTCGATCAAATAATCCACTGCATCTTAGTTCATTCAACTAGATTAAGTATCTATGGTGCAGTGAAATGATTTTTCCCTGATCATGATGGCTTCTAACGTCCATGCTAGCGCTCGGTTGGAAGGATAGGAGACTGAGCGTCTAGCGCTTTGCTACGCAAAGCTTATGTACGTCATTGACCATGGCAACGAAAAGTCGCACGAGAATTCTGGTCACTGTGCACTGCCACCTAGAAGTAATCAAAATACTATCGAGAAAGCAGTGTATTATTTGTTGTCAAAGAGTTAAAAAATAGTTTTCCCAAAGAAATTATGTCAAGGTCCTCTAGATGGCGGTGGATTTTATCCACAAAGAAAACTAAGAAAAGTTGACGATCCGGGAAAAAGTTAATAAATAACCGTGATGATGTTCGCTCTCACGTGGGATAGGAGTGTCTCATGATAATGTCGCACTCGGGTCGTGTTGCACGTACCGGTGCTCGCTCAACAACGCGACGGGACTTTGGCGTTTTCCCAGTATTAACTTACTTGTCATCATACAGTATAATGATAAAAAATTGTAATTTTGTAAGGACCTATTGAAACTGATTGTTTGTTGTCAGGTGTGGGAGGGCCTGGGATCGCCGCACATGGTGGACCCAGCTCAGCCGATGGACACCATCTTCGTGAAGCAGGTCCACGCCGACAGCCCTGCGTCGGAGGCGGGGCTCAGCACGGGGGACCGCATAGTGGGGGTCAACGGGCAGAACGTGGCGGGGTTCCCCTACTCTCACGTTGTGCAGCTCATACAACACAGCGAGGTGTATCTGAGGCTCGCGGTCGTGCCCAAGGAGAACGACCTGTTGCAGCTTGTGAGTCACTACCGCCCGCTTCCCGTATTGACTCTACACTGGAATCACATTTCCTGTATTTTGACAATGATGACACTTTAGTTATTGGTTTGAAAATACAAAATTTCGTAATCTTCCGTTTTCTCTGGCCGGTCAGTCAAGTCAAACACGCTATGAATTTTTATAGTTTCTTTGCCTGCTTTCATCCTTTATCACAAAGGAGTATTCGTAATGAGTTTAATAACCAATGTTTTCCTGTGAAGTAAATGTTTATTTGCACACAATGTTCATAATAATTTCCGATATTTCGTCTACATTCACATCCACGCGCCCTCACCATAGCTACCGAAAAGACATGTTGTTGCTTACTAGCACGCACTGGGACGCCGTCACACGCACCGGCAACGCACATTTTCACAAAAACACGCTAAAAATAGATCAAATCTGGTCCAAATGTTTTACCAAATAGTTCAAGATGTTGTCGATAGGTAGCACTACTGCTTGGCCGAGCTCCAGTTCGTGCACCCATGCCTTGAATTACTGTGCAACCCATAAATATCGAAACTTTTATAAACGGGCATACTCTAGCTGGCCGCTCGGGCGCGTTTATGAACGGGCATACTTTCCAAAAGGTTAAATGCTTATTTCAAATGTATAAACAGGAAAACACCAGTCGTTAGACGAGTGAGTGAGCCATGTGTTGAGTACCCTGTAACATTCCCTTTTCTCCCCCTGTACCTAAGACTGGATCTAGACAGTGGGGGTCTTTCCTCCCTAGCCTACAGGCTACAGGGGTGCATTATGGCCTTACAGTTTAAGTAGAAAAAAAGTTAAAAAAAAATAAAAAAGTTTGTCCGACGGGGAATCGAACCGGCTCCCCCTCGTGTAAACCTCACGCGCGGTAACCGTTTGGCTAACAGCAATATGGAAAATTTGCTAGCTTATACTTGTAGGCTACAGATTGATAAAAGATTGAGCGTAAAAGCTTTATGTTGGCAATAACAACACTGTTAACACTTTTAAAACCTTCTGCCAATATTTCTTGAATGTAATTTACATCTGCATGCACCTCGTGTACGTAAATAGTAAATAGTATTTATTTTAGCATATAAAACTTCCGAGGTAACAGTCAAGTGACTCAAGTCGACTAGGTTTGGCGATTTTGAGCGACTTAAAACGATAACGCCACTCGGAACGATAAGTGTGTTGAAACGAGTGGGCTCAAGACTTGGCCTCTTGGCTAAACCTCGTGAGGCAGATTCTAAAGAAATGTCACACCGATAAAATATCTCTTCAGGTGGATGACCCTCTAAATATCCATCTCCACTTCGGCTAACTGCAAGGCATTTTCCTACGCTGGTTCCGGCCACAGAGAAAAAGAAAAACTCATCGCAAATCTGCCATATCTGCAGTCACACAAAAGGAGAAAGAAAACGTAAAGAGAGCCGCTACATGTGTGAGCAGTGTGATGTGGGACTTTGTGTAACACCTTGTTTTGGAGTGTTCCACACACTGCTTCACTTCTAGGCAAAAACTGAGAAAAACATGTTGTAGCCCTGACTAGCTGGCCTGAGTAACGTGGGTTCGGGTTTAGGGGGGTTGGGGGGGGGGCGCCAGGAGTTCGTTCTAGCCCTGTGGAAGGAAAGAGCGGGAACTGCCTACCTCTCTTTTCCTAGGCGTGATCGGTAACAGTTACAAATAATACTACTGAAAGTAAACAGAGAATATAACACAACGAGGTATTTTCCGTCTCGCGTACCAAAACCCAAATTACACACACATAGATAAGCACAAGTTCAAAAGTCCAAGGCAACGTAAATCAATACTGAAAAAGTTTTAGTCAGTTCCTCTGATCGATTGTTCAATATGATTATAATATCTTGAGGTATTATTGTAAATAAGATACGAAAGCAAAATGATGGTAAAATAATAAAGTTCAAATGTCATCTGTATCCCATCTTTAAGAAATATTCTAATTGACTGACGCAATTATAAAAAATGTCTCTTTATACTACTACTTCATTGAATAACTATATTTGTCGAGTACTCATCATGCTGGTTCATGCAGTCGTCTTCACTGATGTAGCCAGCCTCCTGTGAAGGTATGACGTCGAGGGGGTGACGTGTCGTTCGCGTGGTGCGTCTGCTTGTGGTGGGATAGGCGTAGTTACAGACAACAAAACCAATACGTGGTCCAGTATGCTGCGTCTGATTCTTTAGTTAATTTAACTATTGTACTGCACTGATTAGACGGGGTATCACTGTTTAATTGCTTTAACAAATTTACTGAATAGTACTGTCACTCACAAGTCACTAACTCAACACTGACTAAGCCCGGTCATGGTCTGACTTAATAAATCAATCGACGAAAACTGAATTGAGCTTGATCCCTCACGGCCTCAACCACTATTTAACGCGACTAGTGTTTCTATACACCTCGGCTCACGGAAATAGTCCTAAATGCTCTCGCAGTTTATTCTGATTTTAATCCGACCAACGTCGCGTTCGACCGTCCGAACTCGGTCCCGTCACTCAACTGCTTGTCTCTGCTCTCCAGTACACAGGCTTATCTTATCAGCAGTAGGGAGGGTAAAGGTAGGGGAAGGTAGGGTGTATGATCGGCGAGATTCGAACGTGAACCCGGGAAAATAAACTGTTACAATGTAAATATGTATAATAATAATAATAATAATAATAATAATAATAATAATAATAATAATAATAATAAATAAATAAACAAACAACTAACAACACAAAGTGGCACAACGCGTGAAAGTGAGCTCTTGACTTAAAATCAATGTAATGTGGTATTTAAATAGAATATTGTGTTTATACAGTAAGAGTTTATAGTATTGACAGTTTTCTATAAGTGGTATCGTTAGTGGGTAAGTACCTACACGTTTTATACAAGATTTTGTACATTTAAAAACTATTTTAATATGACATTTGAGGAACCATTAGGCCTAATTAAAATGACGGCGAATCCATGGTAACGCGAAATGAAGTGCTTTGCTAGAAGATATTACATGCTCGAATGGGGTAACGTGGTGTTGATGTTGTTGAGATCTTTGGAAGAGCGGAAACATGGCTACCCCGAAGATTAAAAGTCAAATATCTTTAAGAACAAATCCAAGGATGTTAGAAAGAAGTTGAAAATATTGTAGATCGAAATATGGCCAGCAATGGAGTTTTACCTGACAATGTGCAGTAAACCAAAGCTGGTAAACCCGATTACAAAAGGGGACAAACAATAAATTCCCAGTAAAATACGTAATTTATCTAAGGATTACACCCTAGAAAGAATAAAACAGGAACAGATTTTTATAATCGAGCTTTCACCGCAGACTCCCTGATTTGTTGCTAGGGAACAACAAATAAGACCCAACGAGGGTAATTCTAAAAAAAACCCCTTATACCAAAAACTTATCGCAAATAGACGGGAAAGTAGCTGAAGAATTACATTTCTATAAAGGAAGAGAAATTATTGAGAACCGGACAGGATGAGGATAATGAAGAGATGTAGGTTCTTTGGGAAAACTCTCAAAATAAAGTCCGGGCACAAATAAAACCAACATAGCCCCCACAAAACCCCAACGACACTTGTTCCCCACTCAGAATGGATGAGTACATTCCCCAAAAAAGAACCCCAACTTAAATTGTGACGCCAGAAAAAATTTTTTTTCGGTAATGTGCCTACAAAAAAGCCCACAAATCCCAAAAAAATTAGAAATTATTACAAAATAGTCCATTGTAAACGAAATAAATAATGTGTTGGAAAAACGAGGGGGAAAAAAATATAAATCTAAGTTTTGGGGACATTAATACATTTGTGTACTGTGGTGGGGGTTGCAGAAATAGGGAAATTAGGAATGAATTTAAGAGAAACTACGATAACACTGTACGAGGAGTTTAGGAAAAACCCCGAAGTGGGAACAAAGGTTAGTGGCCCAAAATTGAGGTCTCGAAGAGATTGGGCGTTTAAAACGTACTTATGGTAATAGGGCAAAAAATTTTAATGCGCCATGTAAATGTATATTTCGTGAATGTAATTCACACTGGCACAAAAAGAGAATGTGTCTTTAATTGTTTACACGGACCAAAAAAACAAAAGCTTAGTCCCTTTTTAAAAGGATGAAAGGTACAGGTTTGTCAAGTAGAAAACAACAAAATAAAAATTTTTCAGCACAATGAAAAGTATTTCTACGACAGTTGAAAAATGGACTTACAAAAATTGAAAGGGTACCCCCATCAGAGCAGATAAAACAAATTTTGGTAAAGAATCGGAGTAGACCTTAGAGCACAACAGAAATGCAGCATGGATTGTCGAAGAAACCCAAGATATGGGCGTTAATGAAATGTCCTTCAATGCTTTCTCTCGAAGAACTGAATCTAGCTTTACTGGAGCACAAATGAAAACCCCCGGGTTTTGATAAAATCCATAACTTTTGGATAAAAGTTTCCCCCTGTTGCATGAAGATCTAGCAAAATTTTTACGATTGAAAAAGGGAGATAAACCCATTCCTTTATATTTTAAAAAAAGGAAAACGTTACTTAAAAAAAAGAATGCAGATACAAAAAATCCAGCTCACTACGCCCAAAAAACATGCCTACCAACTGTGTAAAAATTTAAAACCATCTTGATTGCAAAAAAAATTTTCCAGCTTTGTAAAGAAGAACATATATTTCAGGGAAAAAAGGGCTGAAAAAGTTTTCCCCAAGGTTGTAAGGAACATTTGGTTTAAGATTTTTTTGGTTTATGAGACAAACACATGTGTCCAAAAGGAATATTTATACTGCATATATTGATTAAAAAAGGGGTATGACTCTGGCCCCTTCATGGCTTTTACATGTATTGGAAAAATATAAAAAGATCCCAAAATTAATAAGTTTTTTAGGAACGCTATGAACACAGGAGAACAACGTTAAAAATAAAATTGCCCGAGAAAACTTTTTCAAAATGGTGAACTAAAAAAATTTCACGTGGAAAATTTCAAGGGACTATTGCCCCTCGGTTTTGCATGGCGTTAAATCCTTACAAAATTGCTAAATAAAACAAAAAAACGGATTCAAAACAAAGAAAAAGGTAATCACTATTTTTACTGTCTCTTTAAAGTAATGGGTGTATCAAACAATGCGATTTCAGATGCAAAACTCAATCATCTATTCAAATCCCCCAAAAATTCGTTTAGCCCAAAATATTCAAAAGGAATTTGGGTTAGAAAAATGTAAAATATTATGTGCAATAAGGGAAAAGTTCAAACTTTACATGGTGTTCAACTATCGGGGGGAAATTGTTTTTGAAAGGGAAAGGAAGAAGGTGAGGTGTAAAAACCTGGGCATTCAAACTGAAAAAGATTCATCAAGCGGAAGCGAAGAACAAATTAAAGATACTTTTTTGAAAAAGGTGAAAGAAAACTGACTCAAATTTTTAAAGGGAAAAATAAAGTGAAAAACAAAAATACTTATGCAGCAGTTTTTATGTATTCTTTCGGTATTTTAACCTGGACACAAACTGGGTCAAACAAATTTAAACGAAAAAAAAAGAACTCTTTTTAACAGAATACCGTTCATCACCCCAGAGGGGGGCGGCGAACGGGCGACATTTCAGGTTCGTGGTGGAAGAGGGATAAAATTTAAATAACGCACTATTAAGCAAATCAATTTTTTAAGGGAATACTTCTATAGTAAAAATACTTCGCATTTCATACAGTGTAGTGCAAGCGGATGTCAAACCCCACACCTTAATCTGCTAATTTGACAATTTTGCAGACAATTCATAAGTGATGATAGAAAAAAAGAAATGTGGAAACTTAAGATACTACATGGGAGACATCACACAGAAATTGATGTGATTTTGTGACATGAGATCTAATAAATGGTTTTCAAGTAGGGGATTTATTTGGAGAAACAGAAGGATTTTTTATGGCCATACAGGATCAAGTAATTTCTAAAGAAATTAAAGAAGCACATCATTAAAAACAAAACAATTCTGGATGATAAATTAGAAAAGGGCCCCTTGACCAATGAACCATAGATCATGTAATTCGGGATGTAAACTTCTAGCCCATCGCTATTTTCAAGACTAATCAATTGCCAACATAATTCACCAACATTGGGCCCAAAAGTGTTCGTTATGGGAACATGTACCGGACCTTACTACAAGTCCAAACCCGAAAAAAATTTGAAAATTGTGATTGGAAAATTTATTTTGATCGGGCTTTTTATTTCGATAAGAGTCAACATAAAAGGCCTGAATCATTTTAAACGGATAAAACAAAAAAGGGAAAAATTTATTAGATGTAGCAAATTTCCAAATAAGCAAAATATTGAAAAAAAGTGGGACGAAAAATTTGCCGCTACTTGACTTTGGACAAGAAAAAAGAAAATGTGGAAACAAGACAAGTCACTACAATACCAATTTTTTGTGTCGGGGCCCCGGCAGTTAACCACCAAAACCTACCAATAGTTTACACCAAATGGGCATTTAAAAAGAAAAATTTTTCATCAAATGCAAAACGGTTATAATTTTTACATGCCATATAGTCCGAAAAAATTTCCCCAAGACAATTTTTTTATAAAACCATTTTTTGTTGATATTTTTTAAAGATTAAGATTAGTTTTTTATTTTAAGTTATTTGAATAATGTATGATTTTTTGATAAAATTTTTAATTGAATGTTTTTTTATTATTATAGGCCTGTATTGCTTGACATATCCGCAATACATTGCATTTTCTTGTACCCCTTTGTACCCAGATGTGGAAACTGTGAATAAAAATAATAATAATAATAATAATAAAAATAATTAATTATTGATTCATAGCAGTTGTCGAAAAAATTTGCCCCGACTGGGGGTTTGAACCCAGAACCTCCCGGGTTAACGTGCCATAGCTCTACCAATTAAGCTACCGGGACCCCAGAAAAAACCTTTAGGAAATGCTATTTGTTGTGACGTTTACTTCATGAATAAAACCCAAAAGAAAGGGAATTATGTCAAAATTTAAAAATTCATGGATAAAATTTTCCCCCATCTCATCAAATTTTTTCGCAACGTAGAACAAAAACTATGTCCTTAAAGCGGGCTTAGCTTAAAAACAAAATTTAAAATAAAAAATAAAATAAATTAAAAATAATAATAATAATAATAATAATAATAAGAATAATAATAAAAATTCAAAATTTTTTTAAAAAATTTTTTTAAAAACAAATACATGATTAAAAAAAAAAAAAAACAAACATAATTTCAATAAACTGATTAGAAATCAGCTGAGGTCTGAACATGTTTGATTAGTCATCGAACTAAGATGGTCGGTTTTTTTGTCCCGAAACTGTATCTTCACGGGATCTTGCACTCCGTCGAATGGTTGTGATTTTAGAACTTGACGGGGAAGGGGCACTTGGTTGGGTTTTTTGGGGGGGAGTAAAAGGGGG